>MCFE01000438.1:0-75122 GCA_002104905.1 Basidiobolus meristosporus CBS 931.73 | reverse complement strand
TCTCAGTCAGTAAAGCAACTACTCAGGGACTGAAATTTGTTTTTACTAAGCTGAGCTGCTCAATATTGAGTGAAAATGGACAAAAATTAGCTTTGGGAATCAGAGATCACAATATATACAAGTTACAATGCAAGATCATTGTACCTGAGTATGTCAACATTGCTGAAACTGATGAAACCAACTGGGAGACGTGGCATAGGAGGCTAGGACACATAGGGGAACAGAAAATGAGCCAATTGGTGAAAAATCAGCTTGTTTTGGGCCTAAAATGTTACAAGTCTTGGTATAAGAGTTGTAGAGGAATAGGGAGTTTAGCTAGTATTGTATTCACTAAAACTTGAACTGATTTTTATTGAGGTTCCAGCAGCTCCTTATATACATTTTGCCAGATCAATTGCTGACTAATTGTATTTCCTAATGTAGGTTGTGGCTGATGACTCATTTGATTGCATCATCATCACCCAATAGGATCCTACTTAATATATCTATTTCTGTCTGATAAGGATCTGCTGATTCATTTGCTGACTAATGCTACTGATTTCATAGATAATACTGATGTACTGATAACCTAAACATATACTAACTGATTTGACTAAAAACTGATCTAACTTAAACATTCAAGCGGCAGATCATAACATTCTCCCCTACTAAAGTTGAGAGGGTTCTCCTGAATCTCTTTTCTTGTGATACCAATATCTTGATGGTTCAGTATTATCAGCAAGTCTTGCAAGCTTGAGTCTGTCCCTATGCACTAAGTCTTCCCGGATATTGCCTAGTTTGTCCACCAGTTGGTAAGTTGCAAATGGACATTCTCTGATGATCTTGAATGGTCCTGTCCATTGTGGCTCAAACTTCTTCCGAGTGTTGTTTCTTAGCAATACAAAGTTCCCAACTGTCAATGCTTCTGGTGCTATAGTCTTATCAAATCTCTGCTTCATCTTTTCTGCACTTTGAGATACTTTGGTCTGTGCCTCTTGACGTCTTTGTTCCAGTTGCTGGTGTCTACTTGGCTGACTGAGTTCATCTTCTAAGGTGTCTGTAAGCTTTGGTTGTGTGAGATCTCCTGGAATCCTTGGTTCACATCCATAAACTAAGTAAAATGGTGATTGCTGGGTGGTGTTGTGTACTCTGACTCTGCATGCAAAGAGTGCTTGGTCTATATACTCATCCCATCTACTGACAACTCCATTTGCATACTTGGTCAGCATTTTTCCAAATAATCCATTAAACCGCTCAGTGACTCCATTAGTTCTGGGGTGATATGCCGAGGTTTTCAAGTGTCTGATCTGCTGCATTTCCAGGTAAGCCTCTAATGTCTTTGCCATAAAGTTTGCACCTCTATTGGATAAGATCTCCACAGGGCATCCAAACTTCATCAGGATCTCATGGTAAATGAAACTTGCAACTTCTTGTTCACTGGCTATTGGTACAGCTTTAGCAACTGGCCATTTAGTGGCATGGTCAATTGCTACTAGGATCCAACGGTTACATTTCCTGGTAGTTGGCAGTCTTCCAATAAAGTCAATTCCCCATCTCTCAAATGGTCTGACAGGCTCCAAAGGGAAGAGTTCGGCAATTCTTTGTGGCTGGCCCTGATTGATTTGGCAGTTTGGGCATGTTTTCACTAGCTTCTCAATATCTTGTTTCATTCTGGGCCACCATGCTCTGGCTTTCACAAGGCTATAGGTTCCTTCAATCCCAAGATGTCCATATCCATTGTGTAGCTTATGTATTAAATCCAGGCGAGCAACATAAGGACAATAGGCAATAGGGCTTCCATCAACAATTCGGTAGAGTGTTTCATCCTGTACAACAAATTTGCTGGCTTCATCCCGGATTATCTTCTTGATATCTTCATCCACCTCATTAGGAATGGCTTGGTCCTCCAAGTACTTTGGTAATAGGCTAGGCCAATCTGATTCATGCACCAAGTTGAGTTGTGCAACTTGATCTAATCTTGATAAGGCATCAGCAACCGTGTTGTTTTTTCCAGGGCAGTAGACAATCTCCAGGTCAAATTGCTGAATGTATTCACTCCATCTTGTCATTCTTCTAGAGAGTACCTTCTGAGTAAATATATACTTGAGGGAGGCATGATCAGTCTTCACAGTGCATTTGACTCCTTCAATATAGCATCTCCATGTCTTCAAACAGTGTATTATAGCAAGCATCTCCTTCTCATGGACTGGATAGTTTTGTTCTGCTGAGTTCAGTTTCTTGGATTCAAAGGCAACAGGGTAGTCCTTTCCCTCGTGTTCTTGGCTCAGCACTCCACCAATTGCGTAATCTGAAGCATCTGTGCATAGAGTGAACTCTTTTCTGAAGTCTGGTATTCTTAAGCTTGGCAACTTAGCAAGTTCATTCTTTAGCGTCTGGAAGGCAGTCTCACAAGCTATGTCCCACTTGTAGGTATTGTCTTTCTTGAGGATATCAGTTAAAGGGGCTGCAATACTTGCAAATGACTTGACAAATCTCCGATAATAGGAAACCATTCCAAGGAAGGATCTGAGTTCTGATATGCTATGGGGCTGCTTCAAATTCTTGATTACTTCCACCTTCTTGGGGTCTAAGGTTACTCCTGTGCTAGTCACTATGTGTCCCAGATATTCTACGTGTTCCTTGAAGAATTCACACTTGGCTAGCTTGCCATATAGCTTGTTCTCTCTTAGTTTCTTCAAGACCTTTTCAATGTGCACCATGTGATCCTTTTCTGTCTTGCTGTATATCAATATATCATCCAGGTAGATTATCACAAACTTGTCTAAGTACTCCTGAAAGACAGTCTGCATCAGCGTCATGAATGTTGCAGGGGCATTAGTGAGGCCAAAACTCATGACTAAGTACTCGTAATGTCCATATCTGGTCCTGAATGCTGTCTTAGGGATATCTTCTGGTTTCTCCCTAATCTGGTTGTATCCTGACATGAGGTCAATCTTGCTGAAAATAGTGGCTCCATTAAGTTGGTCCAAAAGCTCATCAATCCAAGGTATGGGGTACTTATTCTTGACGGTAACTGAGTTCAGGGCTCTGTAGTCAATGCACATCCTAAGTGTTCCATCCTTCTTTTTCACAAAAAGCACTGGTGCTCCCCAAGGTGACTTGCTGGGCCTGATGTATCCTTGCTCCAATAGCTGATCAATTTGTTTCTTCATTTCCTCCAATTCCAATGGACTCATTCTGTAAGGTGTCTTGCTCACTGGAGGGCTATCTCCTGTGTCAATGGCATGATCCACGTCTCTGACTGGTGGTAGGCTTACAAGCTCATCTGGAAACACGTCTGAATATTTCTTCAAGAGAGTCTGGACCTGCTGGGGTGCTGGGATAGAGGAATCCTCCTGTAATACCGCCATGAGGAACATCTGGGTACCTTTTCTAAGTGCTCTACAGAACTGGGTCTTGCTAAGTTCACTTGTCTCACACACACTGGAATTGACCAAGTTGAAATCCAGCCTGGCAGGTAATAGCTCATAGGTCTTGTTGTCTTTTTGGATCTGAGTAGCATGGGTTCTCCAGTTGATTGATGGATTACGACAAAATAGCCAGGTTTTCCCAAGTACAAGGTCAAACTTGCAGTTCCCAAATATATAAGCCTGTAGGTCTTCTTCATAGTCATTGATCTTCATTCTTACTGGCTGGGTAATACGGTTGATTATGTGGGAGTTCCCATCAGCTGTGGAGACTGAAGTTGATTTGGTAGGTTCCGAGTTGATTCCAGCTTTCAAAGCAAATTGCTCTGACTTGTACTCATGCGATGCTCCTGAGTCAATCATGATCTTGGCAGGTACTCCATTGATTGCTCCATTCAGGTACAATAACTTCCCTGAGTTTGAAGTCATTTGGGACAAGTACTCTTCTGTCATATGGAAGGTGAGTTCCGAGTCTTCTTCAAGCTCATCTTCCTCATTATTGTGTTCATGGGACTCAATATGGTTGAAGGTTCTTGTTGGCTGGTGTCCATTTCTTCTCTGAGGGCAGTACTTTGCAATATGTCCCTGCTGGTGGCAATTGAAACAAAGTCCTCTCTTCTTGCATTCTTCTGAGGAGGGATTCTTCTGCATAGCGTCTATTTCCATTGGTACTGCTTCTGATTGTCTTCTTTCATAATGATTATAGCCTTTCTGACTAGTCACTGTAGGCTTCCCAACTCCAAACATAGCTGAGTCATAGTCAATGGCAATCTTGATGGCTTCTTCAATAGTCTGAGGTCTTTGGTAATTGACTTCCTTGCGAGTTCTTTCTTTCAACCCATCAATAAAGTATTCAACTTGATCCAAGGGGTCCATTCTTTCAATTTGTCCAAGTAGACATCTGTACTCATAGATGTATTCTTGCACCATTCCTTTCTGTCTGAGTGTCTTTAACTTCCTTCTTAGTAGTGTCTGCTGGTGTGGAGGTTCAAAAGCATCCTGAATTTCCGACACAAACTCATCCCAGGTAGAGATTGTAGAGCATCCCATCATAGTAGCTGACCTGATCTTGTTGTGGTACCACTGTAAAGCTGCATCTGCCAGGTAAGAAGCTGCATAATGCAACTTGCTCTCTGGAGCAATTCCTTTAGCTTTAAAAGCTTCTTCAATCTGAAAGAGCCAAGTTCCCAGGTTTTCATTGACTCTGCCATGGTACCGGTTGACCTTCACACTAAAGTTGCTCTTGACAGGGCTTTGCTGGCTCTGAGCCATGGTAGTCATTCCTTGTTGCTGTTGGCTGAGGATCTGGAGTAGCTGTTGCTGTTGGGCCAGGATTTGCTGCATGGCATTCTTCCATTCTTGATTGTCCGACATCTTGAGGGTGGTTTCTTCTTTCTTCAGGAGGGAGGTTTCTGGTTATCGCTGCTACCAATGTTACAAGTCTTGGTATAAGAGTTGTAGAGGAATAGGGAGTTTAGCTAGTATTGTATTCACTAAAACTTGAACTGATTTTTATTGAGGTTCCAGCAGCTCCTTATATACATTTTGCCAGATCAATTGCTGACTAATTGTATTTCCTAATGTAGGTTGTGGCTGATGACTCATTTGATTGCATCATCATCACCCAATAGGATCCTACTTAATATATCTATTTCTGTCTGATAAGGATCTGCTGATTCATTTGCTGACTAATGCTACTGATTTCATAGATAATACTGATGTACTGATAACCTAAACATATACTAACTGATTTGACTAAAAACTGATCTAACTTAAACATTCAAGCGGCAGATCATAACAAAAATACTCAATTCCAATCAAATTGAATGTTTGTAAGGGATGTTCATATGGCAAACAAGCTAGGCAACGTTTCAAGAGCTCAGAAGGCATCAATACCACCGAAATATTGGCTATTGTACACTCAGACATATGTGGCCCCATGAGAACACTGTCCTTTGGAGCCAAGAGATACTTTATGATGTTTGTTGATTACAAGACAAGATATACATGGGTGTACTTCCTCAAAACAAAGGATGAAGCTTTAGAGACGTTTAAGCACTTCAAGAACATGGCAGAAACACAAACTGGGTGTAAATTGAAGGTACTACGAAGTGACAATGGAGGAGAATACTGCTCAAAGGAGTTTGCAAAACACTGCTTGTCTACTGGTATACTTCAACAGACCACAGTTCCTCATACTCCACAGCAAAATGGAGTAGCAGAACGTGCAAACAGAACAATAGTATAGATGGGAAGATCTATGCTACATGATAAGGGAATGGACTACAAGTTTTGGGCTGAATCTTTTGCTACCGCTGTATACATCAAGAACAGATGCCCAACAACAGCACTACGTGATTCTACACCCTTTGAAGCATATACAGGCAAAAAACCAGATCTCCAGCTCCTCAGGATCTTTGGCAGTGATGTTTTTTATCACATCCCTGACAAAAAATGCTCAAAGTTGGAACCAAAGAGTAGAAAAGGGATCTTTCTTGGGTATTGTGAAGATACGAAATGGTATAGAGTGTATGATGGCAAAATTCAGAAGCTGATCAAGAGCAGGGACGTTGTATTTGAGGAAAATTCAGATCAGAAAGCCACAGAAATCATTGGCCAGCTGCCTGATGATGCAATCAACACAAATGAAGAAGATACGTACCAAATCCAGCCAGAGATGGAAGATACTTCTACCAGTTCCAGATCAGAACAGATTATCCCAGTTAGGAGATCTACCAGAATAAGAAATGCCCCTGGATCCTGGTGGCAGACATCCAATGATCATGAAGAAGCTTATCTTGCCTTATGTGCCGAACCTCAGAATCTGGAACAGGCAATGCAAGGTCCAGATGCTACTAAGTGGCAACAAGCCATGCAGGAGGAGTACCAATCACTGATCAAGGCAAAAACGTGGGAACTGGTAGATTTACCAAATGGGAGAAAGCCAATAGGATGTAGATGGGTCTACAAGATCAAGATAACCTCAAATGGTGCCGTTGATAAGTACAAGGCTAGATTGGTAGCTAAAGGCTATTCCCAGATCCAGGGACTAGACTTTAAGGAAACATTTGCTTCAGTTGCCAAGTTTAACTCTATTATGACAGTTCTAGCCCTGGCAGCTGTACACAGTCTAGATCTACACCAAATGGACGTCAAAATAGCCTTTCTAAATGGGGATTTGCAAGAAACTATATATATGGAGCAACCAGAAGGTTTTACCGATCCAAAAAGCCCCCATAAGGTGTGCAAACTTAGAAAATTGTTGTATGGGCTTAAGCAGGCACCCAGAGCATGGTATAACAAGATTGACACATATCTAGAGGAAATTGGGTTCTCTCGTAGCACTGCAGATCTCAGTATATATGTGAAACAGCTCAAAAAGGGTGTGATCATCCTAGTTCTTTATGTGGACGACCTGATTATAGCTACAAGTGATCAAGAGGCACTTAAACAGACAAAATCAGATCTCTTCAGCAAGTTTGAGATGAAAGATCTTGGAAAATTGAGCTATTTTCTTGGAATTGAGGTCAAATTTGACATACCTACGCAGAATATTGTGCTGAATCAGTCTAAGTACATCAGGGACATTCTTAGACGCTTCAAAATGGAAAATTGCAAACCTGCAGCAACCCCTATGGACAATAACCTGAAATTAAGCAAATCTCAGCCAGTTATAGATGAAAACAGCTCAAATATGGACCAAAACTTTCCCTATCAATCAATGGTTGGTAGCCTAATGTACTTAATGGTGTCTACACATCCAGATATTGCAGTAGCAGTTGGAATAGTCAGTCAATTCATGCAGAACTATGGATCAGATCAAATTGCAGCAGTTAAGCGGATTTTCAGATATCTACAAGGTACCATAAATATGGTACTGGAATACCCTGGAGCAGCAAATAGGCGAAAATTTGATGGTTATAGTGATTCAGATTGGGGTAGGGATTTGATTGACAGACGCTCTACCACAGGCTATGTATTTCTTTATGCTGGTGCAGCTATTACTTGGAATTGCAAGAAACAACCAACTGTAGCACTATCTACAACTGAAGCCAAATATATGGCTGCATGTCAAGCAACTAAGGAGGCTATATGGCTACAAAAATTATTCAAAGACTTAGGTTTTAATTCAGGTGAACCAACATGTATTTACAAGGATAATCAAAGTTGTATTTCATTAGCTAGAAATCCTACTAATCATGCCAGAACTAAGCACATTGATATACAGCATCACTTTGTGAGGTAAGCTGTAGAAAATAACTTAGTGGAGCTGGTTTACTGCCCAACTGACAAAATGGTGGCCGACATATTGACAAAACCACTAGCTAGGCCACAGTTTGAGATCCTTAGAGAGAAATTGGGATTAAGAAATTATTTAGTTGAGGGGGAGTGTTGAAATATTGGACTATTTGGTATCATTCAGCAGCTAAAAATTTACTTAACAATTCTAGGCTAGTCTTAGTCACTGTAGGGCTCATTTACTGCCTTAACTTTGCCACTTTCTTCAGATATATGATCTTATGATTATTCCCCTATAGTCAGGATCAAATTAGCACTATTACCAAACATTATGTACTAACCCTGAAACTGTTACAGAATGCTCCTGAATATTGAGAAACCCTCCCTACTTAGTGTTGCAGCTGTATTACTTCTACAAAGGTATAAATACTGAGCTTCTTTATGAATAAACAACAGTTCAACTATTATCACTATTTCTTGATAAGTTCCTTATATCCAAATCACTTCTTAAATTGCAACAAGAACAAGTGTACAAAGTTTGGGGCTGTTTGGACTACTCTGTGGATATTCATGCTCTGGGTGTCTGGTATTTTGGTGAAAATATTCAAAGTAAATCCCAACAAGGACTCTGGTCAGTGTTCTCTAGGACTTGAAGGTAATGATCTAGGTAACCAAGTTAGTTGAATATTTAGGTGGAATGACAAGCTCTTAAAACACTCTCAATTAGCTAATTGCCCACACAGACTAGTCCTAATTTTGACCTAAGAAACTCAAACTTGTTGCTAGCTAATGGTCTGGTAGATATCTCTGCAATCATATCATCTGAAGGACATTAGACTAAACTAGCTAAGTTATTCTCTATAGCTTCACATATGAAATGCTGACCAATATCTATGTACTTAGTTCTAGCTTAAAAAGTTATATTTCTACCCAATTGTGTACATCCTTGATTATCTTGAAGTAAAGTAATAGCCATTTTTTGGCATAGGCCTAAGCCTGTAAAAAGCTTTGTTAATCATATTACTTCTTTTGTAGCTTCACAGGCTGCCATATTCTCTGCCTTGCTTTCTTGAATTCCATGAAATTGCTACTTAACAATAAAGAAAGGTGTATCCTGTGGTGGATCTCCTGTCCTCTAAATTTTGTCCCCAATCAGCATCAGAGTATCCCACAAGATCTTGTTCTGAATCCTTATAAGTGTATCTGACGCAGATATCAGCAGCTCCTTTTAGGCGTCTAAAAATCCGCTTTACTACTGCAATATGATCAGATCCATAGTTCTGACTATACTGGCTGACAATTCCTACTGAATATGAGATATCTGGACGTGTTCCAAGCAATAAATACATCAGACTGCCAATTGTAGATTGATAAAGAAAGTCAGGGCTTTCAGATGGCATCAAGTTCTTGTGATTTGGTGGAGTTTGGACCAAGTTAAGGTTTTTCTCCATTGGGGTAGTTGCCAGTTTACAGTCTTCCATTGGATACTTCATTGGTATATCTTGAATATACTTGGATTGACTTTGAGTGATTGTGTAGGTACTCCTGTCTGTGGAAAACTTTATCCCTAAGTAGTAACTGAGTTCTCCTAGATTGGACATCTTGACCTCTTTGGATTGGCTGGACTTAGTCTCTTCCAATGCTTCTAGGTTGTTAATGGCTATAATAAGACCATCCACACATAGAGCTAATAGAACTGGATCTGCTGTATCTGGCTTATAGTATATGCTATAGTCAGCATTACTCCTTTAGAAACTCAAAGATTCCAAATAAAAATCTATCTTGCAATTCCAGACTCTTGGTGCTTGTTTGAGACCACATAGAGACTTATTAGGCTTGCAGACCAAATGAAGGTTACCTTGGTCAACAAAGCCCCTTCATGTTTTCCATTCAAAAATGCAGTTTTCACATCCAATTGATGTGCAAAAAACATTTATTTGGCTGCAATAGCCAATACCAATCTGATGGAATTAAACTTGGCTACTGGTGCAAAGGTCTCAGTATAGTCAAGTTTGTTGGCTTGAGAGTATCCCTTGGCCACAAGTCTTGCTTTATATCTTTTAATTGCACTATCACCCTTGTATTTTGTCTTAAAACCCATCTGCATTCAATTGATATTTGGCTGATTGATAATTTGCCTAAGTCTCAAGTTTAGTTTTCCATCAGGGCCTAATATTCCACAATTGGTGCAGATCCCCAGAAATTTCTCTGAGAGCTATTTAGGGCCTCAGTTATAGTCTGGGGCTCATCAATATGGATTGAATAAGCATAGGCTAAGTTAGAACCCTCACTGATATGGCAATTTGGGCTATTTCTTGTCCAGTTAGAACTCCTGGGACTTGATACAGGAATGATCACTTCTGGGACACTCATGGGTGCTGGTTTAGGCTGAACTGCGGTTGCGGAGTCCTCTGGAGTGAAAAAGCTTTCATTATTTTGCTCTGATTCAATCCTTACTACTGGTGGACTTGAGATCAATATTTATCATCATCTGATGTCATTTTTTGTGAAAAATTTGATTTTTCATCAAACAAAACATCCCTGGATTTGATCAGCTGCTTTGCTTTTGTTTTTTAGAGTCTGTATGTCTTACTCTCATTTCTTTAGCCCAGAAATATGCCTTTTACACTTTTTAGCTCAAATGTTGGCTGATTTCCAGTCAGTTTCTTAGCATATGCTGTACATCCAAATATCCACAGATGTTCTGCACTTGGTCTGTATCCATAAAGGCTTCAAATAGAGTGGAAACATAAATATTCTGTTTTAACTACTTTCTTTAAGTTATAGAGCTGTGGCAACTGATATGGCCCAAATATCATAAGATATTAATGATTACAGATCATTGATCTTGCTATACAGGTTATTGATCTGTTAGTGTATTCTGCAACTGATTTTAGCTGTGTGGAGTATGGCACAGTAGTCTCTTGCTTAATCCCATGAACTATGCAGAGGTGGATGAAGAGTTTTGAGGTATATTCTCCACCATTATCTGAGCATATTTTCTTTATTTTTTTATCAGTTTCTTTCTCCACCATTCCTTTAAGCTTCTGAGCTTAGGCAAAGCTTCTTCTTCTCTCCATAAAGTAGACCCATGTCTATCTTGTAAGATTATCAGCAAAAGTGATTGAATACTTGATCCCACCTGAGGATCAATTTGGCAAAGGTCCACACAGACCTGAGCAAATTAGACCAATTTTTTCTCAGTTTTGATTAGCCCAGAGCTCTTGAACAGCTATCTGGCTTGCTTTCTATATATTCAGGATTTGTTGTAAGAGTCTTGGAGATGTTGGAAGTGATTGGCAGAACAAGTAGAATATGTGGTTTTCACTCAATGATTTATTGAATGTAAAAGTAGTATTTATATTTTTACATGGACTTGGCATTACAAACTTGTAGAATAGGTTACAGAAGGATCCAAGAACATGCGTGTAAAGTTTGGGGCTGTTTGCACAACTTTGAGAATTTTCATGTTCTGGGTACTTGGTATTTTGGTGAAAATATTCAAAGTAAATCCCAACAAGGAATCTGGTCAGTGTTCTCTAGGATTTGAAGGCAACAATCTAAGTGACTAAGTTGGGTGAGTATTTAGATGGAATTACAACTTTTTAGAACACTCCCACTCAGCTAAATGCTCATACTGACTAGTCTTAATTTTGACCTAAGAGATTCAAACTAGTCTCTAGTAAATGGTTTGGTAAATATGTCTGCAATCATTTCATCTGTAAGGCAGTAAATTAAGCAAACTAAGTTATTTTCTATAGCTTCACATATGAAATGATGTCAAATATCTATCTGATTAGTTCTAGCATGAAAAGTTGGATTTCTACCTAGTTCTATACATTCTCAACTATCTTGAAATAAAGTCATAGGCGTTTTTTGACATGGGCCTAAATCTGTGAAAGCTTTCTCAACCACATTGCATCTGTTGTAGATTCACAGGCTGCCATCTACACTGTCTCTGTGGTGGAAAGTGCTGCAGTTGGTTGCTTTCTTGAATTCCATGAAATTGCTCCTTTAGAATAAAGAAAGGTGTATCCTGTGGTGGATCTTCTGTCTTCCAAATTTTGTCCCCAATCAGCATCAGAGTATCCCACAAGATCTTACTCTGAATCCTTATAAGTGTATCTTAAGCAAATATCAGCAGCTCCTTTTAGGTATCTATAAATCTGCTTAACTGCTGCAAAATGATCAGATCCGTAGTTCTGATTTTTTTGGCTGACAACTCCCACTAAATATGAGATATGTGGAGGTGTTCTAAGCATGATATTCATCAGATATCTGACCATAGATTGATAGGGAAAGCCAGGGTTTTCAGATGGCACCAAGCTCTCTTGATTTGGTTGAGTTTTGACCAAGTTAAGGTTTGTCTCCTTTAGGACAGCTGCCAGTTTACAGTCTTCAATTTGGTACTTCTTTGGTATATCTTGGATATACTTGGACTGGCTTAGGATGATAGTCTAGGAAAGACTTAGTGCATAGGGACAGACTCAAGTTTGCAAGACTTGCTGATAATACTGAACCATCAAGATATTGGTATCACAAGAAAAGAGATTCAGGAGAACCCTCTCAACCTTAGTAGGGGAGAATGTTATGAGTATTATCTATCAAATCAGTAGCATTAGTCAGCAAATGAATCAGCAGATCCTTATCAGACAGAAATAGATATACTAAGTAGGATCTTATTGGGTGATGATGATGCAATCAAATGAGTCATCAGTCACAATCTACATTAGGAAATACAATTAGTCAGCAATTGATCTGGCAAAATGTACATAAGGAGCTGCTGGAACCTCAATAAAGATCAGTCCAAGTTTTAGTGAATACAATACTAGCTAAACTCCCTATTCCTCTACAACTCTTATACCAAGACTTGTAACATTTGCACAAATAGTCAAAATTGATGTGCCCAAATCTCCTGTGCCAAAGCATTGGTGCTTCTTCATTTAAGTTACTTATATTGGCTTCCAAATATGATGAATATAAAGGTCAGTGTATGGCTTCCTTCACTGCTTCTTAGGTTTACTTGGATAGTTCCTTCTCCCTCTGCATCAAGCGTTCGATTGTCACCAATGAAAACCTTCTTAAGTGGAATTTCTTAATATTGGGTAAAAGTTCTTTTGGTGTGTAAAGTGTTGAGATGCTCTAGAGTCAATATACCATGGCTGAGAATCCTTGTTTGTGGTCATATTTAGTGCAGATATGAATAGTCTATCATCAGTTCTTGCAGCATTTCCATATTCAGGCTTTTTCTGCTGACTATCTTTCTTTTTGAAGCACCCGTCTGATGTGTATCCTTTCCTTTTGCAGTAGTTACAAAACAGGTTGCTGTTGCCTTTGTAGGGTCTTGGGTACCTTGTATATTGGTTATCATTGCTTATCAAAGTATTTTCTTCTTCCTTCATATTGGCACTTGATTTTCTTAATCCTTCATCCAAAAGCCTTCCATATACATAATTTAAGTTCGAATCTTCAGTTTTGGACCCAAGGGCTGATACAAGGCCCTGAGACTTGTCTGTCAGGCTATTCAGGATGGTAACAATCACATCCTCATCATTAGTTGGTACACCCACAGATTCCATCTCATCTACCAGCAGGGTAATTGTGTTAATTAGATTTTTCATTTCTTCTCCTGGCAGCATCTTTATAGTTAAGAATTTTCGTCTCAGATTCATTTTCTTGGCAGCCGAACATGACTGGTAGGTAGCTGGGTAAAGCTTCTTCCTCTCTCCATAAAGTAGACCCATGTCTATCTTGTAAAATTATCAGCAAAAGTGATAGAATACTTGATCCCACCTGAGGATCAATTTGGCAAAGGTCCACACAGACCTGAGCAAATTAGATCAAATTTTTTCTCAGTTTTGATTAGCCCAGAGCTCTTGAACAGCTATCTGGCTTGCTTCCTATATTCAGGATTTGTTGTAAGAGTCTTGGAGATATTGGAAGTGATTTGGAGAACAAGTAGATTATGTGGTTTTCACTTAATGATTTATTGAATGTAAAAGTAGTATATATTTATTTTACATGGTCTTGGCATTGAAAACATGTAGAACAGGTCAAGGATAGGCCCAAGAGCATGTGTGCAAAGTTTGGGGCTGTTCGGACAACCTTGAGAATTTTCATGTTCTGGGTACCTGGTATTTTGGAGAAAATACTCCAAGTAAATCCCAACAAGGAATTTGGTCAGTATTCTCTAGGATTTGAAGGTAAGGATCTAAGTGACTAAGATAGGTGATTATTTAGTTGGAATTACAATTTTTAAAACAGGATTCACAGTGCCCCACATTAGCGGGGGATCAATTTTTACTCCAGAAACTAGCTGATCTTTAATCATTTTGCGCAAATAATCAAAATTAATGTGTCCAAATCTCCTGTGCCAAAGCATTTGAGTTTCTTGTTTTAAGTCACTTATATTGGCTGCCAGATATGACAGGAATATAAATTAACGTATAAAAACTCTGATCTGTGATACTTAAAGCAATATGTGCACCATTTCAATCAGTGATCCTGCATTCAGAATTGTCAAAGCAGAAACTAAGTCCTTCTGCTATGGTTTTGCTACACAGATAGTGGGTTCTTAGCTATTTCTGGTGCCTAGAGTACTTTTTTGTGTTGTAAAGATTTGTAATTATACCTAAATATTCATCTAACTTAACCACTTATATCATAACCTTCAAGTCCCAGAGAATACTGACCACATTCCTTGTCAGAATTTACTTGTAACATTTCACCAATTTACTAGGTACCTAGAACATGAGAATTCTTGAAGTTGTCCAAACAGCCCAAACTTTGTGCACATGTTCTTGGGACCTTCCTAAACATATTCTACATGCTTGTTATGCCCAAGAGCAGGCAAAAGTATAAATACTGCTTTACATTCAGTATATCATTGAGCAAAGACCACATAATCTACTTGTTCTCCCAATCACTCTCAGTATCTCCAAGACTCTTAAAGCATAATGCAATACACAAGTCCTGGCCCAACAGCAACAGTTACTCCAGATCCTCAGCCAGCAGCAACTTGATATGACTACCATGGCTCAGAGTCACCAAAGCCTTATCAAGAAAAATTTTAGTCTTGAGGTCAACCAGTACCATGGTAGAGTCAACAAACATTTGTGAAATTAGGATGGGATGCACCACTCTCTCTATCTGTGATGAGTTTGTGTTGGAAATTCAACATGCCTTTGAGCCTCCCCACTAGCAGACACTATTAAGCAGAAAGCTGAAGACACCCAGACAGAAAGGAAAGGTTCAATAATACATTTATGTGTATAGATATCTACTTTGGCAAATTGAAAAAGTGGTCCCTTTGATATTTGAGCCCCTTTAACTGATATTCTCAAGAAAGACAGCACTGTGATGTAGGACATAGCCTGTGAGACTGCCTTTCAGATGCTCAACAATAAACTAGCCAAGTAGCCAGGCTCAAGAATACCTGACTTCAGTAAGATGTTTACTCTGTGCAGAGATGCTTTGGACTATGTAATTGGTGAAGTGCTGAGCAAAGAACATGAGGGAAAGAACTACTCAGTTGCTTTTGTGCTCAAGAAACTGAACTTGGAGGAACAAACTATCCAGTGCATGAGAAGGATATACCATGCCACCATATGGCCAGTGGCTAAAGCTGTATGTGCAGCCAGTGAACAGTAGTTGTAAGTTTCATCTACAAAGAGATCATTTTGAGTTTGGATGCCCTGCCAAGACTTTATCTGATAGAGGAGAAAGCTCTATGGTTAAGACATCAAAAGCTACCTGGGAATGCAGCAGATCAAACACTTGGAAACCTCAGTAATCATCCTAGGACTAATGGAGTCACTGAGCAGTTTAATGGACTATTTAGAAGAATTTTAACCAAGTATTCAATTGGAGCTGTTAGTAGATGGGATGAGTATATAAACCAAGCACTCTTTGCCGGTGGAGTAAGAGGGCACAACACCACCCAACAATTGCCATTTACTTAGTGTATGGATGTGAACCACCAATTCTAGGAGATCTAACACAACCAAAGCTTACAAACACCTCAGAAGATGAATTTAGTCAGCTGAGTAGACACCAGCAACTGGAACAAAGATGTCAAGGGGCAGAGGCTAAAGTATCTCAAGGTGCAGAAAAGATGAACAGCAATTTGATTAGACTGTTTCATCAGAAGCAAAGGAGTTGGGAATGTTGTATTGCTGAAAACAATGTTTGGAAGATGTTTGAGCCACAATAGATGGCACCATATAAGATCATCTGAAAATGTCTATTTGCAACTTGCCAGCTAGTGTACAAATAAGCATATATTCAGGAGGGTTTAGTTGATCAAGACTGAATCATGCTTGCAAGACGTGCTTACAATACTGAACCATCAAGATATTGGTATCAAAAGAACAGAGATTCAGGGGAACCCTCTCAACTTTGTAGGGGATAACGTTTTGTTCTACTGGCTAAATACTTATGTTGGATCAGCTTTTAGTCAAATCTTTTAGATTTGTTTTGAGCCTACCAGTATATCAGTGTTATATATCAAGTCAGTAGCATTAGTCAGCAAAAGAATCAGCAGATCCTTATTAGACAGAAATAAATATATTAAGTAGGATCTTATTGGGTTATGACAATGTAATCAAATGAGTCATCTGCCACTATCTACATTAGGAAATCTAATTAGTCAGCATTTGATCTGGCAAAATGTATATAAGGAGCTGTGGGAACCTTAATAAAATCAGTTCAAGTTTTAGTGAATACAATACTAGCTAAACTCCTTATTCCTCAATAACCTTCTTAGCAAGACTTGTAACACAACTATACTACAAGCATAAAGTGGAGTTTGTAGATCTCTGCTGCTGCTGTATCCATTTTCTACTCCATATTACTTTGTGTATGGAGAATATTGGGCTTTACTTGCATTCTGGAAGATTTCTAAAGAGTGAGGGTGTAGGGCAATAAACAGACTAATCAAGTGGTGGGTACCACTTTATCTCAGTCTCATCAGGAATATATGCTTAAGTCAGTAATAAAGTTGATATGTCAGCACCTGAAGGAGAACTTCACAGAGTTGAAGAATGTTACAACAGATAATCATATGGCAACACCTATGTGCTTGGTAATAAGAAGCGTAGCAGCACCAATATGTAGATAACCAGTTAAATAATGCAATTTTGGGATAGACTCAACAAGCAATTAATTTTATTAGGGCTACTTTACTAAGGTGTATCAGGTTGCTCTAGGTTATAAGCCAATCTCTACACCTTTGCATATGGAATTCATACAAAGATGTGCAGAGCACACCTGTAAGGGGGACTACGAACCAGCAGAGAGAACAAATATATTGCCTAAATGCCCATATGCTCATTGCAGATAGTCAACCAGTATTCATGGCAAAAGTAGCAGCAATTATTTGTCTGTTAGCAAAATATACATGTTACTGTTGAAATATTGAACTATCTAGTACCATTCTGCAGCTAATAATTTACTTGACAATTCTGGACTAGTCTTGATCACTCTAGGGTTACCATATAGTCCTAACTTTGCCACTGTTTTCAGATCTATGATCCAGTGATTATTTCCCTATTGTTAAGATTAAATTAGCACTTTTATAAAACATCATGTACTGACTCTAAAACTGTTCAATACTGTTTCTAAGTGCTAAAAAACTCCCCTTACTTAGTGTCAGAGCTGTGCCAGGTGATAGTTGCATCAACACTTAGAGATATACACCAGGTAGTAGAGCATCTGAAAATCAGATCCCTACCTCAATCTGCATCACTTTAAACATTGAATTGACAGCTATTAGCTGCTCTAGAGTAATCC
The DNA here is from genome assembly GCA_002104905.1 of Basidiobolus meristosporus CBS 931.73. Classification (NCBI taxonomy): domain Eukaryota; kingdom Fungi; phylum Basidiobolomycota; class Basidiobolomycetes; order Basidiobolales; family Basidiobolaceae; genus Basidiobolus; species Basidiobolus meristosporus. The sequence continues at coordinate 57,687 of MCFE01000438.1, read as the reverse complement.
AGAACAATATTGATGGTATTATACAGATAATTGAAGATTTGCTTAATTGCAGTAATTAGGTCAGGTCCTACATTCTATGTTAGTTGAATGATCATATCATGCTTGATTTATCTTCAGCTACAGCTAGTAGAGATTTGCTCAAATTCAGTTTGTTGACCATGGGGGTTGTTGCAGGCTAGCAGTTTGCCACTTTTGTTACAAGTCTTTGTATAAGAGTTGTAGAGGAATAGGGAGTTTAGCCACTATTGTATTCACTGAAACTTGAACTGATCTTTCTGAGATTCCAGCAGCTCCTTATATACATTTTGCCAGATCAATTGCTGACTAATTAGATTTCCTAATGTAGATAGTAGCAGATGACTCACTTGATAGCAGCACCATTACCTCATAAGATTCTACCTAATATATCTATTTCTGTCTGATAAGGATCTGCAGATTCATTTGCTGACTTATGCTACTGATTTGATATATAACACTAATATACTGATAGCCTAAGCATATAACTAATTGATTTGAATAAAAACTGATCTAACTTAAACATTCAAGCAGCAGATCATAATACTTCTATGCGTCTGTGAGCAAAATGTTTAGCATAGGTATGTCAAATTAAACTTCTATTTTAAGAAAATAGCTCCATTTTCAAAGTACTATCATCACAAACCTGCCAAGAAAATATGATTTGGTCTGTCTGAGTGCCTTCTAGCCATTTGTAGCTATTATTAGACTGTCCGTATACAGAACTAGGATGATCACACCCTTTGTGTGCTGCTTCACACATATACTGTGATGTGCTGTGTTACCATTGTATTCAATCTCTGCTAAATTTGTGTTAATCTGGATAGACAATGCTTTAGGCACCTGTCTAGGTCCTTACAACAATTTTCTAATTCTACACAGCATACTTAGGCCTTTTGGGTTTGCAAAAAATGCTGGTTGCTCCATATATAAACTTGTTATTAATCCTTTGTGCATCTCCCTTAGAAATTATCAGATCTAAGCCAAAGAACAAGCAATTTTCCTGGATTCAAAGGCAACTGGGCAGTCCTTCCCCATGTGTTCTTGGCTCAACACTCCACCAATGCATAATCTGAAGCATCTGTGCACAGAGTTACCTATTTCTGAAGTCAGGTATTCTTAAGCTTGGCAGCTTAGCAAGTTCATTCCTTAGCATCTGATGTTGAAATATTAGAGAGATATTTTGGAAGTGAATTGGAGAATTAGAAGATTTATATGATATTCACTTGATGTTTTATTGAGTTGCAACACAGTATTTATACTTATTGCAGAACTACGTAAATGTGACTATTTGGTCATTATTAGGGGAGTCTCAGGAGTACATGTGCCAAGTTTCAGCTCATTTGGACAAGTTTCAGATTTTCCTAAAATTCTGTACTTCTCTAATTCCTAATAATTAGTAAATATCTTACAAACTAATTTCCATGTTGATAATCTGAAATATATCATTTCACTAAGTGCTAGTTCATAGTATACTAATAATTAGGTGGACTCCTAATTATTTCAACACTCCCACTCACATAATATATTCATATACTTATGAACTTGCTGTGGTGTTGTACATCTTGCGGTTGAAATTAAACCTGCAATTAACCATATAACCTATTGGACTAATGTATTCTCCAATATATGTTAAGGATTGCATATTATCTGTAATAAATAAGTATAAGTCCATACTGTTAATAACATACTTCAGATCAAATTGCTTTGAGTCTGAACTCTGATCTCATCACAAATATCTATGAATGAGTATCATCAATTTGATTGGGGAAAAACTTCTCAGATACTAATCAAATCCTGGCATAGTTTGTATCATCAGAGAGCTGCATTCTCAGGCTTTCTGCTGTCTCTTATATGAGTAAAATTGGTCAATAATTGGCAAAGTTAGGAAGTGGTCTTCTCTCCAGTAGATCTGGATCATCCACGGTTCTGGTCTATAGTCTAATTCACTTAGACTATCCTCCATATATCCATAACTGGATCTGGATAGCAACTTTCCTTGTATACTCCATATATGATCTGTTGAGACCAACAATTGATCAGCATTGTAGTTGCCTTATTCTTCACCAGTTGACCAAGTATTTCCTCTTCCAGACTAGTGCCTTCAATGGTTTCTAGCCTAGCTTTGCTTCATTCCTGATCTGGGATATTGTACTCCCACTGAAGCTACGTCTTCTGGTGCTTCCTGCCTTCTAAAACTGACTGAGATAGATCATACATATCTTTCTGATCTAGGCATAACTTTCTTGGACTGATATCACTGTTACGGTATTCAGATCTTCCCTTTGCATCTTGATAGGCTTGATTTGGTACCACAGCATACCACAGCTTGATTGGCAGCTATTCATAGAGGCCTAATCCTAAACAGGATAGATATGGTCTCATATGTACTATTGCGCTTGAACCATACAACATGATCTGGCACTTTCCAATTGAGTAAATCTACCATAATGGCTCTGATAAGCCACTGTTACTTCTGATAGAACTTTCCAGCATAGAGCTTGGTTCACAGTGCAAATAGACAAGTCCATGATATTCTGGACCCATTATAACCCTTAGGTTGGCCCTTGGTACCACTTCTCTAGCCTCCACGGCAAGTAAGTTGACTTCGTTGTTCACCATAATTGTGATGTTGCCTCTGAGTATGTAGGTTCTCTTGGACTGCTCTGCTGCTTTCCTTAGCAGCAATACTCCACTATCCTTGTGTGGTAGGATAACTGGATCATATCTAGTGTGCTAGATAGTCCAAATCTGGCCTAGGTATCACCTAACTCCATTTAGAAACTGGCAACTTATTGGCGGTGTGGTGGTGTAGAGGTACTCCTGGGAGAAGCTACACAACTCAAGGTATGTGAGGTGTCTGATGGGTGCAATAACCTCTGTGTCTAAACTGCTGGTGTCTTTGTCAATATGTCACTATGGTAAAAGCTCCTGCTTCTCTAGCTTCCTAGGTGCTCCAAGTGTCTCTAAAGGCCTCTGTGTGTCTTGTGCACTACCCTCAAAAGCTCCTTGATGGCAGGTCTGAGATGTACTGTTGAAGGCAGGTGCAGTGATCAACTGCTAATCAATAAGGTAGAAGTGTTACTGATAGAAGGGATGATTTATTGATGAGGGATTGCTTTCCCTTAAATACTTTTCCAGATTGCCAAGTGATTACTAATGACAAGGTTCTAGAAGATTCTAGGTATAAGTGGAATTCTTGATGACATCACTATGAGCTAAAAATATGCCAAGAATGTCCTGGAAGGTTCTAAAAGGCACAGCACTCTCAACCAATCAGGAATCAGTAGTCTGAAACCTGTGCAACATAGAAATACCATATATGGTATTGAAATGGTAGGGATGGTAACACAGACCTAGGTCATGTGTCATGGGTACTGATACGGGTACTTGCCTTATATAGATACATCTACTGATCACAAAGCTCAATAACATCTGGGATAACTAATGCTAATAACTAATCAGGGTAAACATCATATGGGGATAATACTGATAATATGGGCAAAAGAAGAATGGGATAATACTGATAAGATAAAATACGGATAAGTATATCATAATGGCTATATGAATAAACTTGTCTGTGGGAGGTATATTTACCCTACCACAGTGGTAGGTTTTTGTTCCATATCTGGTCTCAAAGATGCTGGTTGCTGGAATTTCCTTAATGATCTAGATCTGGACCATACAGGTAGCATATCCACAGTTTGTTAGATCTCCCAGAGTATTCAGGAACCTCCTGTCCTCAAAACATATCTATTCTGAGATGTTTCAACCAAATTGGTCATCCTTTGGATCTGGCATAACTTTTCACAGGCCTGATCAAATTTAATCAAATAAACTTCCGTAAAAAGCCATTTCTCTCAGCATCTTGGTGGCAGATATCATCATTGGAGTTTGGCCCGTAGCTGGGAGCTGTACGTAACTTGATCTGATCAAAATAGCATGATTAACATCTGATCCATGCTAATATATATGATCTTTCATCACTGTATGTATGTGATATATGTACTAGTGTGGGGCAACTAGTACACTCCTTGATAGTACTTCATGCATATTCTATAGTGTATATAGAGACTATATGTATATACTTTGGTCAAGGTCTCCGGAAGCACTTTTCTTGATGGTGGTAGAAATTCCATGCTTCAACATATATGGATGTATCTCCTCCCACTGTATCTCATACTTGATGTAGACATGTAGCTTGTCTAATAAGTGTCTCACAGAGCCTCAGGATCATTGGTGGTGGAAATAGTACCACTGATACATCATGCATACCACTCCTAAGTTGGCATATCTGAGATCACTGATCTTTGGCCAAATATATAGATATTATATATCATTTTGATCCTCAGAGCTTGGGCAAGCTGATCCATATATCTGTTGGCAAATTCAACTCCAAACCAGGGCAGCAGGTGGCATCAAAGTGTTTGCGCATCATTTCATTTCAAGTTACTACAGACTTATGTAAATTCACTGCAACAATGTGGGCACTTCATTGACTGAAATAGTCTAATCCAAACCCAGGTATATGTGGATCTTCAATATAGATCCATCATGTGGTGATAATAAGAATCATAGCATTAATACATATATCATGTAAGATGCCCCTTATTGATTTTGACTCCTTGCTGGGATTACGCATTTTCTCAAAGCTTCATCCTTCTGCATATTCCATAACTTTTGAAATTTGTCCAACATGATCTCCTTGACATATGACCTTTTTCTTTGCTTAGTGTCTTCTCTAAGGGCAAAGGCCTCTCTCTCCAAAACAATATATCCCATCTAGCAGTTCTTTGCAGCAGCAGTACTTTTCTGTCTTTTGTAACTTCAGGTAGACAAGGCAGTCTTTTTCCAGAATAACAACACAGCACTAGAGCAAAGTAGACAACCAAGATAAAGCAAGCTTGGGGCTCATAACCTGTTGAGATATTAGAGAGATATATTGGAAGTAAATTGGAGAATTAGAAGATTTATATGATATTCACTTGATGTTTTATTGAGTTGCAACACAGTATTTATACTTATTCCAGAACTACGTAAATGTGACTATTTGGTCATTATTAGGGGAGTCTCAGGAGTACATGTGCCAAGTCTCAGCTCATTTTGACAAGTTTCAGATTTTCCTAAAATTATGTACTTCTCTAATTCCTAATAATTAGTAAATATCTTACAAACTAATTTCCATGTTGATAATCTGAAATATATCATTTCACTAAGTGCTAGTTCATAGTATACTAATAATTAGGTAGACTCCTAATTATTTCAACATCTGAAAGGCAGTTTCACAGGCTATCCCACCTCACAATATTGTCTTTCTTGAGGACATCAGTTAAAGGGGCTGCAATACTTGCAAGGGAGATTACAAATCTCCAATAATAGGAAACCACTTCAAGGAATGACTTAAGCTCTGATTTGCTATTGGGCTGCTTCATATATTTGATTACTTCAATTGTCTTAGGGTCTAAGGTTACTCCTGTGCTAATCACTATGTGTCCCAGATACTAAAAAAAGAGACAGAACCCAAGTATTCCTAGCAAGCTTTTGCCAGAGGTTATTGCACCTAGTGAACACCCCACACACAAGACACTTGGGAAGTGTTGGGTGTATCTCTCCCTTGGACCTATACACCACCACAGCAGTCTTTAAGAACAATCAGGTGCAATATTGTAGCTACTAGTAGGCAAGATTGCTCTTAGACAGTTATGCACCATGTGGGATGATCTTGCACACTATGGCACAATCTGACACAATGAGGTTGGCACAAAAGATTGTGCCCACTTGTAATGTTTGCATCACATACGCAATTGCATACAGCTATTATGGTAGGTAAAATCCGGTATTTGGGTATGTTTCTGTAATGAAAATGCAAATAAATGCGTATCACACTATAAACTACTCTGATACTTACCAATTTGGTTATCATCACTCCAATTGGATGGTATCTCAGTGGTTGAATGGTCCAAAAGTATCCTGAAGCTTTCAGCCCCCAATTGGCTCTTTCACTAATACACAAGCTACCTGATTTGCCATCAAATATCCCATTTTGCCCATTAAGCAAGTAAGTTCCTGATCCTAGTGATTGGACAACATGTCATAGCAAGCACGCAACCAATTGTATGGGTGCAAATCAGATCAAATGTCTGCACTGGTGCCACAGATGATGTATAAATATGCAGGGTGTTTATTTATAGGGGTCCTGTCTCAAATGTGAGACAACCTCAACATTGCTTATATCAAAAATTTAGTGATCACTGATTAGCAATGGCTTGATGCGGATTGCAAAAAAAAATGAGTTGTTTGCATCATTACAGAAAATAGCAATTTAATGCAATTGCATCATCTTCTCCTAGGCTTTTTTCTTACTAGGATTACTACTGAAGCATTTGGTAGTGATTCACTTTGCAGACCTAAACTACTTTCTTGTTGACTATCCTCTAGGCTACTAGTGCATTTGTAGTCAGTATTTTGTGTCCTAGTTGATGAGTGCAATGCTACAGCTTGGCCGCGCTGAATTGCTCTGGATGATGCAACTGAGCTGGCCTGCAGTGCTACGTGCTGACATGTTTTTTTACTTGCCAACGGCTCTGGTGGTGGAGGCACTTCATGTGGGTCATCATCTGTCAGTTCACCAGAAGAAACTCACTGATGGTCTGGTGTAATGGCATGCGCAGACATGACTTGATGCGCTGGCATGGCCCTTGGCTGAGTTCAATGTGATGCTGCTTGTTGACATGACTGGGCCCGCTCCAATGGACTTGTGTCTTTTTGAGCAGTTTGGTGGGTTCTGGTGGTTTTGCTCTGGAGCACACATGTTGACCCAATACCTATTGAGTCAATGCAGGGCACTCTTGTGAAGAGTATTGGTGTAGCTTGGACTGACGTGCGCCAGCATGCTGAAGCTGCAAGGGATGGTAAGGAATCCAGCAAGGCATTCTGGCGCAATCTAGACAATGTTGCTTGTGGTCTGTATTCCTCCTCTTGAAGCTCAACTTCTAATTCCTCAAGGTACTCACTTACCTTCTGTCTAATACTTTGCCACTGTTGCCTGGATGAGTCCTGTGTATATGGCTCTCAGAAGCCGCTTAGCTCTACTAATATATCACGTAATACATTAGTCATTTGAGGCAAAAACTCATTCAAAATCTCTTTGGTTCCCAAAGTCAAGGCACAAACAGATGTGTCCAGCCCATACTGTGCAAATTGCGCGTGAAATTGTTCCTGCGTGGCTTCCTCATCAAATCCCCTCACTGTCAGCTCATTCTTTATTTCAATACTTGTCTTGTTATTTATCTTCTTACATACATCTGCTGGCATCTTGATGTAGAACTCATGCCACAGCTTTCTGTTCAGGCTCTTTCATCTCTGTTGACTCTCCAAGGTATCTAGTTCTGCTAAATTGATGAGTAGTGCCCAAATATCTGAATGAGGGCTCATTGTAGACACTTAGGCCATACTGAAATCATTCAGCAAGAACTCAAATGGATCCAACACTGCCTTTTCCAGTCCAGACCGTGCTTATGAGCTGGGGGATGGGTTTTGTCTAGGTTGAGCTAAAGATGAGTTGAGACTTGGTATAGGGACCATAGTGATGGATTTGGATACTTATACTGTGGTGTATTGGCATCAAGCTGGTCTTATATGAGATAAATATGAAAACTAATGTGATTGTTGAATTTTCCATATATTATGCATGATGCATCTTGGATTGCATTGACATGGATCAGATTACATCAATTGCAGATTTCCTATTTGAATATGTACTTGTAAGTAAAACATCAATAAAAATACCTAGTCATTGTTTGTGGATGATTTTTGCAACATAATGATGGGATACATGGTAATTGATGGAGATTTAATCATAATGCATGGAAAACCAGATAAACAAAGCTGATTGTGCCAAATCAAATCAAATCATCTCAGCCCAATCCTTTCAAATTTCAATATGACTTACTCATCTGAATGGTCTTTTCTCATCAATCCTATCACTACCACTGGATTTCCTTTTGACACACTAGAGGAGATCTATACCAAGTACTGTGGTCCATCTACCCCTATCTACTCATGGAGACTCCTTGTTAAGCTACTCTGATATTACAAGAACTATTGCCCTACAAGGTTTCATCCCACCATCCATGGCAACAAAAGTCCTAGAAGCTTTCATTCTCAGCTGACAACAATGGAGAACCACCTTGCAGAGGGTATGAATGACTTAGAGCAAGCTTGGAGTAATAGGTTTAGAAGCTCCAATAGACCTACATATCCCAGAGTGTTCAGCAACAGGCTCCATATAAGGAGTATTTTGGATACCTTCACAGTGAGGATTAACAGACCTTCTAGAGGGCAGAGGCACTTTTATACTGAGAGGTACAAGGCACACTGTGTGAAGTTTCAAGCACTGTCTGACATTGAGGGTAACATCATCTGGTTTAGCAAGCCATTTGCTGGATGTAAGCATGACAAAGCACTTTGGGTAGAGAATCATCCAGAATTCAGTAGAGGGGAGACATGTATGGCAGACTTAGCTTATATAGGAGAGGATTGTCAAAGATTAGGATGTATTACAGCTTATAGGAAGCCAAGGAATGGTGTGCTTAGCAGGAAGCAGAAGCTCTACAATGAGATATTTAATTATTTCAGAGTGAGGGTAGAGCATACATTTGGATATCTGCAGAGATTCAGCATATTGGCAGGTAAATACAGAGGAAAGTCATGTATAGGACACAATAGTAGAATAGGTAAAATAGTTAAAATATTTATCAATGCACAGTATATATATACAAGAAGACATCCTCTGAGAGAAATGTGTCTGGAGCATTATGAAGAGTAAATAAAGCAAGGAAAGCACTACTCTCAGCAACAAAAGTAAGATAGAGTAGAATTACCAGTAACTATAACCCACCACTGGCATGATGGTAGAAATTATAGTGCCAGATAGTGCCAGATCAATCTGGCACTATAAACAGGCTGGCACTTTGTGGCACTATCCAACAGAACAAGTCTAATGCAATAATATCACTTTTTTGTCAATACTCATGTAAATTTAGGAAGTTCTCTATTTGAGACATTGCACCTACATGGTTGTGAAATTCAATGATGATCCAGCATAATAAGCATTATAAATAAAGCTGTGTCACTACATACACACATATGTATAATACCATTTCCCTTTAGCTTGATCACTTTTAAATATATACTGCCAAACAATGAAGCAAAGTTGTCTGGTTACCAACCAAACCCCATTGCTGACAGTAGCAGAAGAAAAGTTGAACAACAGCTTGATTTTACATTTAGAATAATAAGTAGTGATAGAACCAAAAAAATCCCTGTGGACAGCATTGTGGTGGTGTATAGGTCCAGGGGAGAGATACACCCAACACTTCCCAAGTGTCTTGTGTGTGGGGTGTTCACTGGGTGCAATAACCTCTGGCAAAAGCTTGCAAGGAATACTTGGGTTCTGTCTCTAATCTAATGTGAAGGGGAATAAAGCCACAAGCTTGTCAAAAGAAAACTATTGAGCTGCAATCCCCAACTTAGTTGGCATCTTAACAAAAGTATGTGCTGGGTTCAGCTTCCTTTGAGATGACAATGTACTAAAGCTTCCAAAGTCAAAACAACTGTAAACTCCACCAGCGGGGACTTGATAAGAATGCAGCTGTGGTCAATAGTTACAAAGACAGAAAAGTATCTTTGCCTGTACAAGAACAAACTTGAGAAAGAATCAAATATAATAAAAGATACCTACTCTGAGTATTCTTCACAAGTAGTGCCTCCAAGGTCAGTTGGCTGTCAGTACAGTTTCCTGGGAGTGACCTGTGGTCTGGGGTTGGAAGTTCAGGTAGCAGCAGGTAGCAGTGATCACACTAATCAACAAGGCAGTATTTTGATAAGAGGGATGATGATTTATTGTTGAGGGATTGCCTCCCTTATATACTTTTCTCACTGGCTAAGTGATTACTAATCATGGTGTTCCAGAAGGTTCTGGATATCAATAGCAATCTTAATGACATCACAATGACCTAAGAATGTTCTAAGTAGGTGCTGGATGATTCTAAGAGGTTAAGCACATCCAACCAATCCGGAAGCAGTATTCTGAAACCTGTGTAACATAGGGATACCATATATGGTATGGAAATGGTAGGGAAGGTGACACAGGTTGATCATGTATCACAGGTACTGTGCAGGTACTTGCCTAATATAGAAGTACTTATAGCTAGTAATCTTACATAAAGTGAGGGGTAACTTATGCAATAAGGTAAGCAGGTGTGATAGTAAACCGGCTTATGGGATAGTACTAATTAGGTAAGACAAATGGGATAAAACTAATATAAGTGTAGTAGAGATACAGGGAAGTAGAAAATAAGGGAATGAGCACATCTGTCAGTGGGTGTCACTGTCACCCCACTACAGCGTGTTCACTGAATGTATTGATGCGGACTCCTCAGCCTATCAGTCAAGTAGGTAATTGTGAATCTCTGCAGAGCTGCAAGCTGACCATAATGCTCATACAGATGAGCATGTAGCAAACGCAGAACCTGCAGTTGAAGACCAACAAGTGGCTGTCATAACATTACCACCACCCAAAGCAGCTAGTATGATGTCAGCTTATACTAATGCATTAATGAGGCAATTAGGTGCAGTTGCTGATAGGATAGATGCGCTGGCCCAGAGAAAGCAGGAAATAGTGCAGAAACCAGATGAACACAAAGTAGGTGTAGAGTAGTCAATATCTCAGGTAGAGAAAGCAGTATCTTGGCTGCAAAGAAGGAGCTCAAGTAGCGCTATATCACAGCCAAAGTTGGGTCATTTCCCAATGTAGCAGCAGAGGAACACTGTACAGTCTTTGAAGCACAATAACTGCACCCAAAGATACAGCCCACAAAAAAACTTATCACTGCATGCAAGGGAGAAAATGTAGTGTTGATATAAACTCCTGATAATCAAAGACATTGAAGATGCATATAGCTGCTGAGTGCAATGATGAAAAATGGTGTAATAATCAAGAGGCCTTTAGAAGTCTAGTATGCTAGCACCTTAGGGCCTGCATACCATGGAAGCACTTGGAACTCAAGGCCAAGAAGGATGTGCTTGACTTGCTCCATGAGCATTATCCTGGACTCAAATGAGCAAGCATATTTTGGGCCAGCATTGGGATGCTATGAAAGTATCTCAAGAATAGCAGAAACTATCAAAGGGAGAAGAAAATTGGTGTGATGACTAACAACCAGCAGCTTCCTGAAGAGCCTGATACAAGCAGGGCCAAAAGCTCCAAACAAGCATTAATGAGACATCAGGTAGCTGGAAGAGTGCTAATAAGCAAAAAGCAGGAAGACACAGATGCACTAGCACAATATTTTTCAAGGGAAAGTTGTAGTTCTATTCAAGAAGCACCCAGTCAAAGTAGTAGTGAAGGACCTGGCAGTGATCAAAACTAGCGGCTACCTCAATAGCCTTTTGCAGCATGCCCTGAGAGCTTGAAATAAGCAGAAAGGAAGCGTCAGGTTGTCCACAGAGTGCCAGCAAGGGACAATCAAGCCCATACAGATGCATCAGAGCAGCATTCATCAAGGAGAGAGCATAGTTCAGCACAAGAAGGACTCATAAAGTATCAATGAAAGACCTGGCAGTGACAAAGAATAAGGTAATGAAAAAAAAGTCTACCTAAGCCCAAGACAGGGGAGCATAAGAAAGAAGTTGCAGTTCTTGCCAGTTAAAGCAACAAGCTGGGAACAGACTGAATTTCATCATAGCCAAGAAAAACTACCCACCAGAAAACAGCTGCCTTCACAAGGGCTGGAAGGGCAGCCAGTTGAGCCACATTTCAGTGAGGTAGATGCATTTGCAGAGAAAGGTAATTTGTCTACCACAGCCTCCATGTCCTCCATTGTTGACAGAGTGGAGATCCCACTGGCAGACAAAGTAACACCATCTAGAACCCAAATAGTCATCACAGTCCCTTCAGTGGAATTTTGGAACATTTTTTGGCACACCAAGAGGGTGCCACACTTCTTCAACAGCAGTACTCATGAAAACACACTTGAATATTGCAAGGACTTATTGCAAAGACTGCTGGATGAGGTGCTGGACCTTGCAGTACTGGCTGAAGACCAGGATATATGGGAACCAGTGAATGAACAATTGCATAATGCTACAGGGTTGCTGCCAAAGTCATTGAACCAGAGCTTTATATTAGAAATACATATTGAGTGGTGGATCTTAATGGAGTTACTTCTTAAGTATGGGGTTGAGCTCAGTGCTAATATAGGGTATAGGGACTTGTATAGGTCAGTATAATTGGTAATTGAGGTACAACTGAAGTTTCAATGGAAATAAAATAGCTTGTATGCATGTAGAGTAAGTTAAACAGTTGTGTCAGATAGTCAGCAGTGTGAAAAGGAGGCAAAATCATCACAAAAATTCTTCATAGGGAGAATTGAACAAGTCCTAACAATTCCAACATATTTGATGGCAAACTTCACAAACAACTGAAAAGCAAAGGCTTCTTTGATGGTACGTATGACAATGCCTTTGCCTTGGCACTTGATGGATTCTAATTAAACAAGTTCTCTACTGGCAAATCCTGCTGTTCACTGATTCTCATCAGCCTGAATCTGCTGCCAACCTTGTGGTATTAGAGCAGAGATCTGAAGGTACCCTATGAATAATTAATGAGATGGTCCCATCAAAAGGCCATCCCAAATTTAAAGTCCTGTGACTAAGAAGTATTGGTTTCATCAGGACACTGTGCAAAGACTGTCAAAAAATAATTGCACCCCAGATTTCATAAAATGCTCAGTCAATTTTCTTCTCACAATTATACAAAAGTGGTGTTTGATTGGTTCCCTGCCACTTTTCTCACTTTCTGATCCCAAACACTCTATCACCACCTATATTTGTGTGCATTGATTGGCTATTGCCTCTTTTTCACACTCCCTACTTTGTGACTAAACTGTTTCTCTTACTCTACATGCATACAAATTGTTTTATTCCTGTTGAAACTTCAGATGTACCTTAATTGCCACCTATACTGACCTACACAAGTCCCTATACCCTAAACTGACACTAAGCCTAACCCACTCTCAACAAGTAACTCCATTAAAATCCACCACTCAATAAGTACTTCTGTTGTAAAGCTTGGTTTCCATGACTTTGGCAGGAACCCTGTGGCTTTATGACACCATTCCTTCACTGGTTCCCATACATCCTGATCTTCAGCCAGTACTGCAAGGTCTAGCACCTTATCTGGCAGTTTTTGCAATAAGTCCTTGCAATATTCAAGTGCATTTTCTTGAGCACTGCTGTTGAAGAAGTGTGGCACCCACTTGGTGTGCCTTTTAATGGTCCAAAATTCACAGCATGGATTGTGCAAGTAGTGCATTTGCTACATTCTCATCTGCATAAGCATAACAGGCAGCTTGCAGCTCTGCAGAGATTCCCAATTGCCTACTTGGCTGAAAGCCTGAGAAGTATGCATTGTTACCTTTGGTGGGAACAATGTCCCCAGGGTTTTTTAGTTTTGGCCCTTCTTGTTGCACTAATTGTCAAAGCATGCTGATGTCCAACTGCTCTTCTGCTGCTGTCAGTGGTGGGATGTGGTTGGGAACCTGAAGATTTTGCTTCAATTTTTGGCAGCATATATATGGAAGTGAGTCAAACAAAAGGAGAAATGGTGTTACACATATGAGTGTATGTGGTGTCACAACCTTGTATATAATGCCTACTATGCTGGGTCATCATTGAAGCTTCCATTCATGTAGGTGCAATGTCTCAAGTACAAGACTCTCCTAAACTTAGATGAGTATTGACAAAAAATGGTATAATAGTGTTCTGTTGCTGAGTGTCAAAATTCTTGACCCATAGACAATACTACTTGAATCAAAGACATAAGAGAAGTGAAAAAAGACCATGTGGCAATTGTAGCAAGCTACTCAGCCATGAAATAAGCAGACTGCATAGGAAGTATTACCTGGATCACGGCCAGTGTTTTGCCACACAAGTCATATATGACCATTCACCAGTACTACTTTATCAGCAATATCTTGACAGCCACTTGAAACCTCTATCACAGCACCTAAAAGCACTTGTCACCTTGTGCAAACTGAGTCAAGTGAGTTTGTGATGCCTATAGGCTCACCCAAGCCATCTGAATATGGCATGCAGAGTGATAGCTCTGAAGAAGCTGGTTCACAGATGGATTGTGCACCTATCTTCCCTAACAATAGTACCCTGCATGAGCCTGGCCATATTTCTTTATGCAATGAGAGAACACCCATGGAAAAAAATGCCTAGTATTCCTTATGGAGTCAAGTGAGCCCAGTAACATACCTACTGGTGATTGATGTGATGTTGTGGCTAGAGAAGTGGTGCATTTCCACTAATGTTGGTAATGGGGCTTTGAGGTTTTACCACTACTTCTTGCCAAAGCATCCAAGTATCCACCTTACCATATACATAGTATTAATGAATAACCGTCATGCAGCTGGCAACATACAACCCAGAGAATGGCCTGATATCAGTATGTGTCAACAGCTACAGGGCATTGACATCAGAAATGCCACCATTGCAAGGTGTCCAACTTGTCAGTAATCCTCCACCATTGGGGGAAAACATTGCTTTTATTCCAGATATATTATGGTAATACCCTCTTTACAGAAGCTCATGCAGTCCAACAGATACTGTGAAGCTATAAAGTACTATATCCAGTATCATTCAAGTGCAAACATATCTGATATATTTGAAGGCAAGCATTACAAATAGCTAAGAAGCAAAGGCTATTTTGAAGGTATGTATGACCATGCCTTTGCCTTGGTATTTGATGGATTCTCACTAAACAAGTGCTTTACCAGCAAATCCTGCTGACTACTGATTCTCATCAACCTGAGTTTGCCAACTATCTTACAATATCCAAGCAAAAATTTGATGGTAGTCTAGCTTGTATCTGGTCCTAGGCTGCCATCCAACCTGGAGAGCTACCTGCATCCATTGCTGGATGAATATTGCATGCTTTCCAGCAGGATTACAGTAAATGACTGTTATATCAAAGCACATATTATTATCTGCATTGGAGATAATGCAGCAATCAGCAAGATAGCTGGCTTTTCTGGACACAATGGAAGGTATTGCTTTTGTTTGTGTGAGATCCTTGGGACTTACTCCATAACTCACACACATTATTAATACCCAAACACCAACACTAAGAACTTCATCTTCCTACAAAGAGAACATATGGCAGACTTCATGCAATTACAGCAAAGTTGGCAAGCTATAGCCATTGGCTGAAATATGGTGTTAATTGGAAACCAGAGATACTTAAGATAGAGGGTATATGTTGGAGAGAAAGCATTTCACTGGGAGCAATGCATTTGCTGTTCAACAATATCCCCACATTTATGACCAATTGGCACATGGGGTGTTTCAAGCTAAATGAGTCCTTCAAGATACCAGAGAAATTTAAAAGAATTGGCAAGATATTAGCAAACACCTGCTACCATAAGTACTTCTCAGGGCTCCAATCAACATTCATACACAAATATAAAGTACAAGTGCAAGGACTGAATGAACTGGATATGTTTTATACAAGTGGCTATCTGAGGCCATTTCTACCAAGAGTACATTGGAATCACTGGGAGTCATAGATGAGCATTATAGGAATACTTATCCAGAAGAGGATCACAAACCCTGTCTTGGCTCATCTGCAGCTTTTGTGTAAAGAGTTTGTAATGGGTTTTGAGCACCTATACTATAAACATAAAGCTGAAAATATAGATCCCTGCTGCTACTATATCCATTTGCTACTCCATCTTGCTTGGTGTGTTAATAATATTGGATCTTGCTCCACCTTTTTGGAGTTTCCTACGGAGCTGATGTGTGGGAAGATAGGACAAAAAGTCATGTTGCAGGTACTACCATATCCCAATCTCATCAAGATTATTACCTTCATGTCTGGCATGGATGCAATGAGTTGGCACCTGGAGGGTGGCCAGGAAGTGTTCAAAAATACTAAGGACAAGACAAGCGGATAATATGTGTAGAGAAATCAATATCCCAGGTAGAGAAAGCAGTATATTTGCTGCAAAGAAGGAACTCTTGTAGCTCAATATCACAGCCATGATTTGAGCCATTTCCCAATGTTACAGCAGGGGGACAACAAACAGTCTTTGAAGCACACAACAGTGCCCAAAGATACAGAACTAGCTTTAAGTTACATACTAGACTTGTTCCATTGTACCGTGCCAGGGCACCTGGCACAATCTGTGGTTGTAAAGAACAATTGGGTGCAATATTATAGCTACCAGAAGGAAGGATTGTTCTTGGACAATTTTGCACTATGCGGGACGATCTTGCACATGTTGACCCCTCATGCATTGACTTGATGCAGGGCACTCTTGTGAAGGGTGTTGGCATATTTTGGAATAACATGTGCCAGCACGCTGAAGTTGCAAGTGATGGTAAGGAATCCAGCAAGGCATTCTGGCGCAATCTGGACAATGTTGCTTGCGGTCTGTATTCTTCCTCCTGAAGCTCACCATCTGATTCCTCAAGGTATTCACTTACCCTCTGTCTGATACTTTGGAGCTGTTGCCTGGATGAGTCCTGTGTATATTGCTCTCAGAAGCCACTTAGCTCTACTAACATATCACGTAGTACATTAGTCATTTGAGGCAAAAATGCATCCAAAATCTCTTTGGTTTCCAAAGTTGAGGCACAAACAGATGCGTCTGGCCCGTACTGTGCAAATTGTGCGCAAAATTGTTCCCGCGTGGCTTCTTCATCAATTCCCCTCACTCTCAGCTCATTCTTGATTTCAATACTTGTCTTGTTATATATCTTTTTACATACATTGGCTGGCATCTTGATGTAGAACTCATGCCACAGCTTTCTACTCAAATTCTTCCATCTTTGTTGACTCTCTGAGGTATCTAGTACTGCTAGATTAATCAGTAGTGCCCAAATATCTGTATGAAGGCTCATCACAGACACTTGGGCCATACTAAAATGATTTGGCAAGAACTCAAACAGATCCAACATTGACTTTTCTGGTCCGGTGTGGTGGTGTATAGGTTCAAGGGAGAGATACATCCAACACTTCTCAAGTGTTTTGTGTGTGGGGTGTTCACTGGGTGCAATAACCTCTGGCAAAAGCTTGCTAGGAATACTTGGGTTCTGTCTCTAATCTAATGTGAAGGGGAATAAAGCCACAAGCTTGTCAAGGGAAAACTATTGAGCTACAATCCCCAACTTAGTTGGCGTCTTAACAAAAGTATGTGCTGGGTTCAGCATCCTTTGAGATGACAATGTACTAAAGCTTCCAAAGTCAAAACAACTGTAAACTCCACCAGCAGGGACTTGATAAGAATGCAGCTGTGGTCAATAGTTACAAAGACAGAAAAGTATCTTTGCCTGTACAAGAACAAACTTGGGAAAGAATCAAATATAATAAAAGATACCTACTCTGAGTATTCCTCACAAGTAGTGCCTCCAAGGTCAGTTGGCTGTCAGCGTGGTTTCCTGGGAGTGTCCTGTGGTCTGGGGTTGGAAGTTCAGGTAGCAGCAGGTAGCAGTGATCACACTAATCAACAAGTTGGTATATTGATAAAGGGATGATGATTTATTGTTGAGGGATAGCCTCCCTTATATACTTTTCTCACTGGCTAAGTGATTACTAATCATGGTGTTCCAGAAGGTTCCGGAGATCAATAGAAATCTTAATGACATCAGAATGACCTAAGAATGTTCTAAGTAGGTGCCGGAAGGTTCTAAGAGGCACAGCACATCCAACCAATCAGGGATCAGTATTCTTAAACCTGTGTAACATGGGGATACCATATACGGTATGGAAATGGTAGGGATGGTGACACAGGTTGATCATGTGTCACAGGTACTGGTGCGGGTACTTGCCTAATATAGAAGTACTTATAGCTAGTAATCTTACATAAAGTGAGGGGTAACTTATGCAATAAGGTAAGCAGGTGTGATAGTCAACCGGCTTATGGGATAGTACTGATTGGGTAAGACAAATGGGATAAAACTAAAATAAGTGTAGTAGAGATATAGGGAAGTAGAAAATAAGGGAATGAGCACATCTGTCAGTGGGTGTCACTGTCACCCCACTACACCGGACCGCGCTTGTGAGCTGGGGGATGGGTTTTGTCTGGGCTGTACTAAAGATGAGTTGAGGCTTGGTATGGGGACCATAGCAATGGATTTGGATACTTATACAGCAGTATATTGGCATCAACCTGGTCTTATATGAAATATGTATGAAAACTAATGTGATTGTTGAATTTTCCATATATTATGCATTATGAAGAGTAAATAAAGCAAGGAAAGCATTACTCTGAGCAACATAAGTAAGATTGAGTAAAATTACTAGTAACTGTATCATACCACTGGCATCATGGTAGAAATTATGGTGCCAGATAGTGCTGTAGAGTGCCAGATCAATCCAGTGCCATAAACCGGCTGGCACTATGTGGCACTATCCAACGGAACAAGTCTACTACCCTTATAGTGCTATCAGTGGCTTGCAATGAGGCAATCAAAACACTGTCAAGCTGTTTGCCATATAAGGTAATTGGATGTACTGGCTGGTTAGATCCACTATAATAGTTATAGAGTGCACTAGGACTGCAACAATGTCATGCTACTCTTGACTAAACATCATGTAAACACCATCATGTTTTCTGATTCTATTTGGCTGTGAAGTTAACTAAATGCTGTTGTGAGTTTGTCATAAGATTGTGTAGATGGCCATTAATTCTAAGCTGCTGGTATTATTGCAGTCTCCTCATGGGATCTTGATGGCTGATCTGGATTCAATCCATCTGCAGGACCAAGTTATTTTTCATTGGGGTAGTGTAACTGCCATCTGTGCCTAAATCACTGACCAAACCTGAGTAGCTACCTGTATTGATTGCTGAATGAGCTTGCATGCTTCAAGCAGGATACTAGTAAATGGCTGTCTTTGAATACGCATATTAATATCTGCATTGGAGATACACCAGCCATCAGTAAGATAGACAGTTTTCTGGGCACAATGGATGGTATTGCTGTGGAATGTGTGAGATTAAGGGAATTTACTCCATGATTCAATTACCTTATTATTACCCAAACACTAATAATAAGCCCATATTCTGCTACAGAGAGAATACCCAGAAGTTAACATGCAATTGCAGCTTAACTGGCAAGCTATAAGTCATCAAACTGATTGTTGAATTAACCAGAAGTCAGAGATACTTAAGATAGGGGGTATCTGTTAGAGCAAAAGCTTTCCACAGGGAGCAATGCATTTGCTCTGCAGTTGTATCCCTATACTGATGACCAAGTGTATATAGGGCATTCCAACCTCAATGTGCCCATTAAGATACCAGTGAGATTTGAAAGAATCAGCAGATATTACAAAGTATCCACCTCTTAATGTACTTTCCACAAGCTCCAATCAGTTTTCACATGTATTTGCAACTATACAACTGCAAGGACTGGATGAACTTGTATATATGAACTTGATTTTACAGTGGAATATACAAATGGTACAAGGGGAGATAGAAAATGGAATTACCATCAGTTGAATTGGCATGGTAGCATTGTATACAACTAGCTGCAGGCCACCATATAGCCATCACAATGTCAACTGATGTCCTCAATGATGCAACTATTATCTGTCAAAACACTTTTAAGTTTCTTGCTGTATTAGGCAATTAGATGTATTTGCTGGTTAGGCCCTCTCAAATAGATGCAGAGCACATTAAGACCATCAGAATGCCATGCAATTCTTGACAAACAACTGCAAAAACACCAGCAAGATCTTAACTCTAGTGGTGGTACATTCAGCAAAACACTGTCACAATCTCATTGTAAGATTGTGTAGAGGGTTATGGATTTCTAGCTGTAGGTATTATGACAGTCTCATTACAGGATCCTGACAGCTGATCTGGTATAGATTCATCTGCAGAACCAAATTGCTTTTCACAGGGCTATTTATGTGCAGCTTGGAATCAGTGACCTTCTTAACAATCTTATGATAGGATCACTACAGTGTTTTGCTAATTTTGCTGCCAAATAAAGTTATTAAACTTGACAGGGTTTGATTGGTGATGTGGCAATAATTGCATGGCATTGTTGCAGGCTTAGAGCACTCTGCAAGTATTTTGAATGTATATAACTGGTCAGATCATCTTATTGCCTTATATGGCCATAAACCTTATGGTATTATTACAGCACTATGGCCACCTACAGCTAGTTCTCTATAGTGCTACCATACCAATTTACCAAGTGGTATTTCCTTTTTCTGCCTCACCTTGTGCAATCCATATATTCCACTGTTGAATCACCTGTCTCTATTTGCTTACCCACTACTACCTTGGTTATTCCACATATAGTTTGAATCAAAAAAGCTATGACCTCCTGCTTACTAATTTCTAGAAATGCACACACCTGCCACAATTAACATATTTCTATCACCTCAACTTCATGGCTTTTTAGAGTGGCACTTGCAAAGTTGCCATGTACCTTGTACTGCTGGTAACATATACATCTTGCAAACATATGCTTGGTTGTTGCCACTTCTGCCATGAATACCTCCTGAGTATCTGCAAAGCACATCTTGGTATATAGCCAATATATTCCTTCTGCCTGCCAGATTCTAGTCCTCCTTATAGGTTTGCTCTGGCTCTTGTTTGTGTCAATTCCATATTGAATGGTGTAGAAGTTGGCCTGTAACTAGGAGAAATCCAGCATACCTTGGTAAAGTACTCCTAATAAAGCATAATTGCTTGTTGCACTCAACACAACTCAGCATTACTTAACTGTTTACCCATGCATTGGAGCTGCTTAGCTTCTTAATGCTGTAGGCATGGGTGTCTCCCTATGCACATATGTCCTCAGTATCTTCCAACTCCTCCTGGCTGTCCTCCATGGGCCAACTCATCACATCCATGATGAACTTGAAGGTAATACTCCTGATGAGATTGGGATATGGTAGTAGACTTGTTCCATCCTACCGTGCCAGGGCGCGTGGCGCAATCCGCGGTTGCAAAGAACAATTGGGCGTGATATTATAGCTGCCAGAAGGCTGGATCGTTCTTGGACAATTTCGCACTATGCGGGACAATCTTGCACACTATGGCACAATCTGACAGGATGAGATTGGCGCGGATGATTGCGCCAACTCGTAATGCTTGCATCACGTGCGCAATTGGATACCGCTATAATGGCAGGTAAAATCCGGTATTTGGATATGTTTCTTTAATGTAAATGGAAATAAATGTGTATCACACTATAAACTACACTGATACTTACCATTTTGGTCACCCTCACTCCAATTGGACGGTATCTCAGTGGTTAATTGGTCCAAAAGTATCCTGAAGCTGGCAGCCCTCAATTGGCTCATTGACTACTGAAAAAGCTACCTGATTTGCCATCAAATATCCCATTTAGCCCATTGAGCAAGTAAATCCCTGATCCTAGTGATTGGGCAAGGTGTCATAGCTAGCACGCAAGCAATCGTGTAGGTGCAAAACAGATCCAATAGCTGCACTGGTATTACAGATGACGTATATATATGCAGGGTGTTTATTTATAGGGGTTCTGTCTCAAATGTGAGACGACCTTGATATTACTTATATCAAAAATTTGATGATCACTGATTTGCGATGGCTCGATTTGAATCGCAAAAAAAAAGGGTTGTTGGGATCATTACAAATGTGAGCAATTCAAAGCAATCGCATCATCTTCTCCTGGGTTTTTTTCTCACAGGGATTACTACTGAAGCATTTGGTAGTGACTCACTTTGCACACCTATACTACTTCCTGGCTGACTATCATCTTGGCTACTTGTGTATTTGTAATCAGTATTTTGCCTCCTAGTTGATGAGTGCAATGCTGCAGCTTGGCCGCGCTGAATTGCTCCAACTGAACCAACTGAACCGGCCTGTAGTGCCACGCGCTGACGCGTTCTTTTACTTGCCAAGGGCTCCGGTGGTTGAGTCACTTCATGTTGGTCATCATCAGTCAGTTCACCAGAAGTAACTTGCTGATGGTCAGGCAAAATGGCACGCGCAGGCACGCCTTGACGCGTTGAGATGGCCCTTGGCTGAGTTCAATGTGATGCCGCATGTTGACGTGACTCGGTCCGCTCCAATGGACTTGTGTCTAAATGAGCAGTTTGGCAAGTTCTGGTAGTTTTGCTCTGAAGCGCGCGCGTTGACCCGACGCACATTGACTTGACGCGGGGCGTTCTGGTAAAGGGTGTTGGCATAGTCTGGACTGACGTGCGCCGGCGCGCTGTGGTTGCAAGAGATGGTAGGGAATCCAGCAAGGCGTGCTGGCGCAATCTGGACAATGTTGCTTGCGGTCTGTATTCTTCCTCCTGAAGCTCACCATCTGATTCCTCAAGGTATTCACTTACCCTCTGTCTGATACTTTGGAGCTGTTGCCTGGATGAGTCCTGTGTATATTGCTCTTGGAAGCCACTTAGCTCTACTAATATATCACGTAGTACATTAGTCATTTGAGGCAAAAATGCATTCAAAATCTCTTTGGTTCCCAAAGTTGAGGCACAAACGGACGTGTCCGGCCCGTACTGTGCAAATTGCGCGCGGAATCGTTCCCGCGCGGCTTCCTCGTCAAATCCCCTCACTCTCAGCTCATTCTTGATTTCAATACTTGTCTTGTTATATATCTTTTTACATACATTGGCTGGCATCTTGATGTAGAACTCATGCCACAGCTTTCTACTCAAATTCTTCCATCTTTGTTGACTCTCTGAGGTATCTAGTTGTGCTAGATTAATCAGTAGTGCCCAAATATCTGCATGAAGGCTCATCATAGACACTTGGGCCATACTAAAATCATTTGGCAAGAACTTGAACGGATCCGACATTGACTTTTCTGGTCCGGACCGCGCTTGTGAGCTGGGGGATGGGTTTTGTCTGGGTTGTACTAAAGATGAGTTGAGGCTTGGTATGGGGACCATAGCAACGGATTTGGATACTTATACAGCAGTATATTGGCATCAACCTGGTCTTATATGAAATATATATGAAAACTAATGTGATTGTTGAATTTTCCATATATTATGCATGATGCATCTTGGATCGCGTTGACACGGATCAGATCACATCAATCGCAGATTTCCTATTTGATTATAGACCTATGATTAAAGCATCAATAAAAGTACCAAGGCATTGTTTGCGGATGATTTTTGCGACATAATGATGGGATACATGGCAATTGATGGAGATTTAACCATAATGTGTTTAAAATCAGATAAATAACGCAGATTGCGCCAAATCGATTCAAACCGCCTCCATACAATCATCCATCAATTTTAATATGACTTACTCATCTGAATGGTCTTTTCTCATCAATCCCATCACTACCACTGAATTTCCTTTTGACACACTGGAGGAGATCTATTCCAAGTACTGTGGACCATCAACCCCAATCTACTCAAGGAGATCCCTTGTTAAGCTTCTCTGCTATTACAAGAACTATTGCCCTACAAGGTTTCATCCCACCATCCATGGCAACAAAAGTCCTAGAAGCTTTCATTCCCAGCTGACAGCAATGGAGAACCACCTTGCAGAGGGTATGAATGACTTAGAGCAAGCTTGGAATACTAGGTTCAGAAGCTCCAATAGACTTCCATATCCCAGAGTGTTCAGCAACAGGTTCCATATCAGGAGTATTTTGGATACCTTCACAGTGAGGATTAACAGACCTTCTAGAGAGCAGAGGCACTTTTATTCTGGCAAGTACAAGGCACACTGTGTGAAGTTTCAAGCACTGTCTGACATTGAGGGTAACATCATCTGGTTTAGTGGGCCATTTGCTGGAAGTAGGCATGACAAAGCACTCTGGGTAGAGAATCATCCTGAATTCAGTAGAGGGGAGAAATGTATGGCAGACTTGGCCTATATAGGAGAGGATTGTCAGAGATTAGGATGTATTACAGCTTATAGGAAGCCAAGGAATGGTGTGCTTAGCAGGAAGCAGAAGCTCTACAATGAGATATTTAATCATTTCAGAGTAAGGGTAGAGCACACATTTGGATATCTGAAGAGATTCAGCGTATTGGCAGGTAAATACAGAGGAAAGTCATATATAGGTGAAAACAGCAGAATAGGTAAAATAGTTAAGATACTTATTAATGCACAGTATGTTCATACAAGAAGACATCCACTGAGAGAAATGTGTCTGGAGCATTATGAAGAGTAAATAAAGCAAGGAAAGCACTATTCTGAGCAACATAAGTAAGATTGAGTAAAATTACCAGTAACTGTATCATACCACTGGCATCATGGTAGAAATTATAGTGCCAGATAGTGCCGTAGAGTGCCAGATTGATCCGGCACTATAAACCGGCTGGCACTATGTGGCACTATCCAACGGAACAAGTCTAGTATCTGCAGTTTGAATCATCTTCCTATCTCCCAACACATCTGCTCCATGGGAAACTCACAAAAGGTGCAGCAAGGCCTAATGTTCTCCACACACCATGCAAGGCAGTGTAGAGAATGTAATCAGTAGCAGCAGAGATCTACATGTTCAGCTTTATGCTTGTGGTATAGCCACTCAACTCCGGTTACAAACTCCTTGCACAACAGCTGTAGATGCATCAAGTTGGCATTGGCGATCCACTTCCAGATAAATATTCCTACAATGTCTACATATGACTCCCTGTGCTTCTAATGTACTCCTGGTAGGAATGGCTTCAGAATGCCACTCAAATAAATAAATATCCAGTTTGTCCAGTCTTTTCATTTGTATTGTTACATATGCCTAAGATTATTGATTAGAGTCCATGAGATATACTAAGGGTAGCAATACTCTGTAGTATCTTGCCAATTCTTTGAAATTTCTCTGATATGTTGAAGGGCTCATTTAGCTTGAAATGCCTCATATACTACTTGATCATTAGTACATACAAGATTAGTGCTATCTTAGTCAATAAGCCCATCAGGCTGGTTTATATACATGTCCTCATCAAGTTTTCCATACAAAAATGTAGTTTTTACATTATTGACTGGTAGGTAGACTAAATTCCAAGTTTGATTTTCCATCAGGGTCAGATATTCCTCAGTCTGTGCAGATCTCCAAAACTCTTTCTGAGGGCTATATAGGGCTTCTTTTACAGTACGGGGCTCATTAATATGGACTGAATAGGCATAGGCTAGGTTTGTACCCTCATTGATATAGTAGTTGGGGCTATTTCTTGTCTGGTTGAATCTCCTACTTTGTGATATAGGAATGATCACTTCTAGGATATTGCTGAGCACTAATTCAGGCTGAACCATAGCTGTAGAGTCATCTAAAGTGAAAATACTTGCATTCTTTTGCTCCAATTTGATGCTGACTATTGCTGGAATAGAGTTCAGATTTAAATCATCATCTGATGTCATTTTTTATGAAGATTTGAGTTTTTATCAAACAACACATCCTTGGTGTTGGTCAGCTTTTTTGCTCTATTATTTGAGAGTCTGTATGCTTTACTTTTGTTTCAGCAGCCCAAAAACATATATTTTACACTTTTTGGCTCAAATTTTGACTGATTTGTATGCAGCTACTTTGCATATGCTGTGCACCCAAATATTCTTGGATGTTCTGCACTTGGTCTGTATTATTATCATGCTTCAAATAAAGTTGAATCACAAAGTATTCTGTTATAACTCCTATATTTAAGGTGTACAGTTGGGGCAACTGATTCTGTACACAAAACATACAATAATTTTGATCATGAATCACAGATCTTCCCATATCAGTTATTGATCTGTTTATACATTCAGCTGCTCCATTTAGCTGTGGGGAGTATGGTACAACAATCTCTTGCTTTATCCAATTAATTCTGCAGAAGTGGATGAAAGGTTTTGGGGTACACTCTCTACCATTGTCAGAGCATATTTCCAGATATTTCCACCAGTTTCTCTCTCCATAATGGCTTTAAGCTCCCTGACCTTTGACAGAGCTTCTTCCTTTCTCTCTCTGAAGTATACCCAAATATATCTTCTATAATCATCAACAAAAGTGAATAAATACTTTATTCTGCCAAAGAATTAATATTGCATAGGTCCACACAGATATGAGCAATATTGATCTAATTTTTCTTAGTTATGACTAACCCCAAGCTCTTGAGCAGCTATCTGACATATTTTCTGTATATGCAGGCTTTACAGTGCTTTAAATTAGCTCAGATATTAACTTTTACACTAGAAATTAGCTGATCTTTGATCATCTTGTGAAATAATCAAAATTGATTTGTCCAAATCTCCTGTGCCTAAGCACTGCTAATTCTTCATTGAAGTTACTTAGACTGGCTTTCAGATATGATGGTATGTAAGTTAATTTGTGTAGATTCTGATCCCTGAAATCTAAAGCAATATGGGCATTATTTTGGTCAGTGATCCTGCATCTAAGATTGAATAGCTGAAACTGAGTTCTTCTGCTGTTGCCTTGCTTACATATAGTGGGTTCTTGGCTATTTCTGGTACAGAGAGCACTTCTTTGAAGGTTAGTGTACGGTTCCCTTCACTGCTTTTAGGACTTACTTGGTTAGTTCCTTCTCCCACTGCATCAAGTGTTCTATTGTCACCCAAGAAAACCTTCTTGATTGGAATTTCTTGATGTTGGGTAAAGCTTTTTTTGTTGTGCAAAATGTTGAGATGCTCCAGAGTCAACTTACCATGTCTGAGAACCCTTGCTTGTGGTCATATTTAGTGCAGATATAAACAGTCTATCTTCTATTGTTTCAGCATTCACATATATAGGCTTTTCTCCTGACTATCTCACTTTTTGAAGCACCAGTCTGATGTGTGTCCTTGTCCTCTGCAGTAGTTGAAGAACAGGTTGCTATTGTCTTTAAAGGATCTTAGGTACCTCCTTTGTTGGTTATCATTGCTTGTTAGAACATTTGTTCTTTCTTCTTGTGTGTGCTTTATTTTCTTAATTCTTCATCCAGGAGCCTTCCATATATATATTATAGGGTCAAATCTTCAGTTCTGGACTCTAGGGCTGATAAAAGGCCCTGAAATTCATCTGTCAGGCTATGTGGGATGGTAACTATCACATCCTCATCAGTAGCTGGTATGCCCACAGATTCCATTTCATGCACCAGCAGAGTAATTCTCTTGATTGAGTTTTTTGTTTCTTCTACTGGTATGGTCTTTGTTGTAAAGAGTTATTGTCTACAGCATATTCTGTTAGCAGCTGAACATGACTTGAAGGTATCTTCTAGTGCCTTCTAGGCATTCTTTGTTTTTTTTGCACTTGAATTGGCAGTTTATCTTTAGCATTAAAGCAAATGCGGTTAATGTTGTAAGAGTCTTGGAGGTATCAGAAGTGATTGGGAGGACAAGTAGATTATGTGGTTTTCACTTAATGATATATTGAATGTAAAATTAGTATTTATACTTTTACATGGTCTTGGCATAACAAACACATAGAATAGGCTAAGGAAGGTCCCAAGAACAAGTTTGCAAAGTTTGGGGCAGTATGGAAAACTTTGTAAATTTTCATGTTCTGGGTACCTGGTATTTTGGTGAAAATATTCTAAGTAAATCCCAACAAGGAATTTAGTCAGTATTCTTTAGGATTTGAAGGTAATGATATAAGTGACTAAGTTAGGTAAATATTTAGGTGGAATTACAAACTTTTATAACAGTCAAGGGCACTTTGTTCTTTCTTCTGGTACTTTAGCACTTCATCTCCCATGTCATTAGGAGGGCATTCTTCTCCCATGGCAATATCTCAAAGTCCTCTTTCTTGTAGCAGCATCTTCATCTAAACCTACTACACTTGGTAGTTATATCCATCCAACTCTTCAGAAGATGGAGGATTCCAATAATGCAGTGGTTGACATTGCAAAGAATGACAGCTTGGGGCTCATAATCTGTTGTAAGAGTCTTGGAGATATTGGAAGTGATTGGGTGTGCAAGTATATGATGTGGTCATCACCTAATGATTTATTGATTGTAAATGTAGTATTTATACTATTACATACTAGTGGCATAGCAAGCATGTAGAATAGATCCAGGAAGGTCTCAAGAGCATATGTGCAACTTTGATAATTTCCATGTTCTGCTTACCTGATATGTTGGTGAAAATATTCCAGTTAAGTCCCAACTGGAAATTTGGTCAGTTATTATCTTTGATATGTAGGCAATTACTAAGTGACAGTGCTAGGCAGATATTTAGGTGGAATTGGAAGTTTTTACAACAATTAGATGGTAAGCTTTGGTGGAGTTTCTTGTTGAGTGTGGGTTGGGCTCAGTGATATTGCTGGGAATAGAGATTTGCTTACAAATGCTTGATCTACAGGTGAGTCACATCTCAAGATTCATGGAGCATAAGATAGTCCATATACATGATAAGCAAGAGTACTAGTCAAGTCTGTAAGTAAGGAATGTCAAAAAAAGACACTATCCAATCAATATACACTAGAAGGAGATGACTGAGGGTCTTGGATCAGAAAGTAAGAGATATGGAAGACAGCTGATCAAAAATAACTTAGGACCTATTGAGGTTAAGAACTCTGACTAGGTTTTTTGTGAAATTCAAGGTGCGATTACTTTGGGGCAATTTTTTGGATGCAATCCTGATAGCCTCAATGACCCTGAGTAGTGGGACCTAAGTCTTTAGTGGCTTTTGGTAGAGAAGGTAGTGACCACTAAGCTTGTGCTTAGAAGATATATTACTATGAAATATAATTTGGTCCCATGTATTGATCCTATCCAAATTAGCCATCATGATCCTGCACTGAGGCTGTCATAAGGCCATCAGCTTGAAACTATTGACCTTCTACACAATGTTATGATTTCAATTAGTGCTAGTAAGGGACAGCAGGCAGAAATAGACTCACCAGTGCAGCATTTATCAAGGAGAAAACATAGATCAATACTAGAAGCACTCAGACAAAGTAACAGTGAAAGATCTGGCATTGATAAAGGAAAGGGTAAAGGGGAAAAGTATAACCAAGCCAGAGACAGGGAAGCATAAGAAAGAAGCTGCAGTACTCACTAATTAATGTCACAAGCCTGGAATAGGCTGAATCCCATGATAGCCAAGAAGAAATACCAACAAGACTACAGCTGCTTTCTCAGGAGTTGGAGGTGCAGCTAGTTGAGCTACATTCTAGTGAGGTAGATGAGTTTGCAGAGAGAGGCACTTTATTTACCATAGCCTCCACATCCCCAATTGTAGACAGAGCAGAGATCTCACAGACAGACAAAGCAACAATGGCAGGAACTCAGAAGACCATCACAATGCCTACAGTGGAATTTTGGAGCAATAACTGGGACAGCAAAAGGTTGCAGTACTTCTTCAAGAGCAGTGCTCAAGAAAATGCACTGGAATATTGCAAGGATTTATTGCAAGAATTGGCAAATGAGGTGCTTGACCTTATAGAGCTGGCTGAAGACCAGGATATATGGAAATTAGTGAATGAACAATGGCATACAGCTGAAGGGTTGCCACAAAAGTCATGTCAAAAGGGCACCCTATGAAACATAATTTGGCCCCGTGGGTGGATCCAATTCAGATCAGCCGTCACAATCCCATCAGGAGACCGTTATAATATACAAGATGCATCACTCCATTCAACTCTGCTCACCGCCTGATTCATTGGCAATCATCTATGTGCCAGTGTTAACCGGGATGACTGAGTACCATCCCGGACACGTGACCAAGGAATGGAACTAAAAGCCTCTTATCATAGGGGCACCTGGGAAGATGGAACCCGGTAAGCGGCAGCAACTGTTGCTGTTCCTTGAGCTAGTGAACCGCCGTTTCACCCGGACCCGACGATGGATATCGACCTTCGAGCAGAAATTCAACTACCTGCAGTTTTCCCAAGAAGACCACTCCCTTCAAACCAGGCTGGTGAGCGCGCTTCTGTCTTTGGGACGGACACCCATGGAAACAGAGGACCCCGAAGGCACCCTGGTAGACGGGACACATCACGTGTCACCGTACATCTCACCCAGTTGCCCCCATCTGAGCGATGACTCAGATTGGAATCTGCATCTAGGCTCAGCAACCTGGATAGCTAAGCCAAAACTGTAACGATCCCGATTGGAAAAGTATCCGGGTATCCAGCAGTGGATCAGCCCGGGCTTCCATTAGCCAAGCTGCACGCCTCATGGACGATGGCTGCGTGTGGCAAGAGCAGACCTTCCAAAATCGTGGTTAGACTGCTCATCTGCAACGCATGTAAGCACACTAGACAGTACTGGGGAATGGGTTTTACCTGATGACGAATGGGATATCATCAAATTACTCAAAGTAGGGAAAAGCGCCAGGAGGCGGCCATCTCATAACCGATTCCATGCTGGCTTTCATTGCCTTTCCCTATCTGGTTTGTTTAGGGGAGAGACTTGACAACAGAACAACGAGATCATTTGCATGCTCAACGTGGTTGGATCCTGCCGGCCAATGGGGATGGGTGGGGATTGTTTTCATACCACGTCCATTTTCTGCATCGCCGTCATCTGCTTCAGAGCAGGTTGTTTCGTGCTTGCTCAATGGCAGTAAGCCATCTTCAATGCAACTGTGGTTTGGCTGCAAATGGGGGGGAAGCGGCCATTCAGTAGAGGGAGATCAATCTTTGCGTATTTCGTCCTGAAACCCACACATCTCCAAGGGGTTGGCAAATGAGGTTTGCCTGTCACGACGAGGTCGGATTTGGATCCGCCTGTTCCAGAGTTGAGGGGTCGATGGAAACTATTGTGAAGGGAATTTCCCCTGCATCCGATCCAACAGGAACATAATTGGATTTTCAATTCTACGAAAGGGGTTAATTCAACCTACATTATGGCCGGGCACTTCGGTACGAGTTATAAAAGCATTCCCGCCTTGACGATTCCCCAACAGTGAAAGTAAGCAACTTTCAATTGATTCCCTGCTTACAGTTTGTCCTTATTTTAATTTGTTTATCTAAAAAATGAAAATCTCCGCCCCTAAGCTTTTGTTCTTGCTCTCTGGTATCTCCGCCATCAACGGTGCGGCTTTACATCGTCGTCACAACGGCGAAGACCATGATGTAGTCAAACCAGCATACGATATATCCGATATTTTGGGTAGTTTAGGAAGTGGCGGCGGAGAAGCACCTGGATCTGGATCTGGTGCTGGTGGTAATGGTGGCTATGGAGGTCCTGGCAATGGCGGAGGTGGTTCACCAGGTTCCGGATCCGGAGCTGGTGGTAACGGAGGCTATGGAGGACCAGGCAATGGTGGAGGAGAGGGGCCTGGGTCGGGTTCTGGCAGCAAAGAAGAAGAGGAATGTGCCAGTGGTGGAGCAGCCGGAGGCAATGGTGGAGGAGAGGGGCCTGGAGGAAATGGTGGAGGATCAGGGCCAGGGTATGGCGGCGGACCAGGAGCTGGAGGAAACGGAGGGGGTGAAGGCCCTGGAGGAAATGGTGGAGGCTCTGGCCCAGGATATGGTAGTGGGCCGGGAGCAGGTGGCAACGGTGGAGGCTCAGGACCAGGAGCCGGATCCGGCGGTAGTGGTGGACCATCTTCATACGACACCGGAAACGGTGCTGGTGATAATGGCTCAGGCCCCAGCGGTAATGGTGGAGGCTCAGGTCCTGGATATGGAAGTGGCCCAGGAGCTGGAGGCAACGGTGGTGGTGAAGGTCCTGGTGGAAATGGTGGAGGCTCAGGTCCAGGATATGGAAGTGGCCCAGAAGCTGGAGGCAATGGTGGAGGCTCTGGGCCGGGAGCTGGATCCGGTGGCAACGGTGGACCGTCCTCATATGACACTGGAAACGGCGCTGGTGGCAACGGCAATGGCTCTGGACCCGGAGGTAATGGTGGAGGCTCAGGTCCAGGATATGGAGGTGCTCCAGGAGCAGGAGGCAACGGCGGAGGATCTGGTCCAGGATCTGGTCCAGGATCTGGTCCAGGATACGGAAGCGCACCCGGAGCTGGAGGCAATGGCGGAGGTGAAGGACCAGGAGCTGGTGCTGGATCCGGTGGTAATGGTG
Organism: Basidiobolus meristosporus CBS 931.73; assembly: GCA_002104905.1. Classification (NCBI taxonomy): domain Eukaryota; kingdom Fungi; phylum Basidiobolomycota; class Basidiobolomycetes; order Basidiobolales; family Basidiobolaceae; genus Basidiobolus; species Basidiobolus meristosporus. Next base: position 25,699 of record MCFE01000438.1, on the reverse strand, counting down.
GTCCAACCTCATACGATATTGGCAATGGTGCCGGTGGCAATGGTGGCGGTGAAGGACCCGGAGGCAATGGTGGAGGCTCAGGACCAGGATATGGTAGCGGCCCAGGTGCTGGAGGCAATGGTGGCGGTGAAGGACCCGGAGGCAATGGTGGAGGCTCAGGTCCAGGATACGGTAGCGGCCCAGGTGCTGGAGGCAATGGTGGCGGTGAAGGACCAGGAGCTGGCGCAGGATCCGGTGGTAATGGTGGTCCAACCTCATACGATACTGGTAATGGTGCCGGTGGCAACGGCGGATCTGAAGGTCCTGGAGGAAACGGTGGAGGCTCAGGTCCAGGATATGGTAGCGGCCCAGGTGCTGGAGGCAATGGTGGCGGTGAAGGACCAGGAGGCAATGGTGGAGGCTCAGGTCCAGGATATGGTAGCGGCCCAGGTGCTGGAGGCAATGGTGGCGGTGAAGGACCCGGAGGCAATGGTGGAGGCTCAGCTCCTGGATACGGTAGTGGACCTGGAGTAGGAGGTAATGGTGGTGGTGTAGGGCCAGGAACTGGATCTTCTGGACCCAGCGTGTACGATGTTAGCAATATTTGGGGACCTGGCGGCTTGGGCGGAGGCGAAGGACCAACAGGAAACGGCGGTGGATCAGGGCCAGGATACGGAAGTGGTCCTGGTGCCGGAGGTAACGGTGGTGGCTCAGGCCCTGGTGGAAACGGTGGAGACTCAGGACCTGGAGCTGGAGGTAATGGTGGTGGCGAAGGACCAGGAGCTGGATCCGGAGGTAACGGTGGCCCAAGTTCCTATGATACTGGAAACGGCGCTGGTGGAAATGGATCAGGGCCTGGCGGCAACGGCGGAGGATCTGGTCCTGGATATGGTAGTGGACCTGGCGCAGGAGGCAACGGTGGAGGTGAAGGTCCAGGATACGGCAGTGGGCCCGGCGCAGGAGGCAACGGCGGAGGTGAAGGTCCTGGATCTGGAGCTGGTGGAGGCGAAGGACCTGGTGGAAATAGTGGAGGCTCAGGCCCAGGATACGGCAGCGGCCCAGGTGCTGGAGGCAATGGTGGCGGTGAAGGACCTGGAGCTGGTGCTGGATCCGGTGGTAATGGCGGCCCAACCTCCTATGATACAGGAAACGGTTCTGGTGGAAACGGTGGAGACTCGGGGCCAGGAAACGGCGGTGGCTCAGGCCCAGGCTATGGTAGTGGACCTGGAGCTGGAGGCAATGGAGGTGGCTCAGGACCCGGTTATGGAAGTGGCCCAGGCGCTGGAGGCAATGGTGGCGGTGAAGGACCAGGAGCTGGATCCGGAGATAACGGTGGCCCAAGTTCCTATGATACTGGAAACGGCGCTGGTGGAAATGGATCAGGGCCTGGCGGCAACGGCGGAGGATCTGGTCCTGGGAATGGCGGAGGTTCAGGACCAGGATATGGTAGTGGACCAGGAGCTGGTGGCAACGGTGGAGGCTCAGGACCAGGATATGGCAGTGGTCCAGGTACTGGAGGCAATGGGGGCGGTGAGGGACCAGGAGCTGGTGCTGGATCAGGTGGCAATGGTGGTCCAACCTCCTATGACACCGGAAATGGTGCCGGTGGCAATGGTAATGGCTTAGGACCGGGAGGCAACGGTGGAGGTGAAGGACCCGGCGGTAATGGTGCAGGCTCAGGCCCAGGATACGGCAGCGGCCCAGGTGCTGGAGGCAATGGTGGCGGTGAAGGACCTGGAGCTGGTGCTGGATCCGGTGGTAATGGCGGCCCAACCTCCTATGATACAGGAAACGGTTCTGGTGGAAATGCTGGAGACTCAGGGCCAGGAAATGGCGGTGGCTCTGGCCCAGGCTATGGTAGTGGACCTGGAGCTGGAGGCAATGGAGGTGGCTCAGGACCTGGCTATGGAAGTGGTCCAGGCGCTGGAGGCAATGGTGGCGGTGAAGGACCAGGAGCTGGTGCTGGATCCGGTGGTAATGGTGGCCCAACCTCTTACGATACTGGCAACGGTGCTGGTGGCAATGGCTCCGGCCCTGGTGGTAATGGAGGAGGCTCTGGACCCGGAAACGGTGGAGATTCAGGCCCAGGATATGGTAGCGGCCCAGGTGCTGGCGGTAATGGTGGTGGTGAAGGACCAGGAGCTGGATCTGGTGGTAATGGTGGTCCGACCTCCTACGATACTGGTAACGGCGCCGGTGGTAATGGCAATGGCTCAGGGCCGGGAGGCAATGGTGGTGGTGAAGGGCCTGGCGGAAACGGTGGAGGCTCAGGTCCAGGATATGGTAGCGGCCCCGGAGCTGGAGGTAACGGTGGCAGTGAAGGACCAGGAGCTGGTGCTGGATCCGGTGGTAATGGTGGCCCAACCTCCTATGATACCGGTAATGGCAATGGATCAGGGCCGGGAGGCAACGGTGGTGGCGAAGGGCCTGGTGGAAACGGTGGAGGCTCAGGTCCAGGATATGGTAGCGGCCCCGGAGCTGGAGGTAACGGTGGCGGTGAAGGACCAGGAGCTGGTGCCGGATCCGGTGGTAATGGTGGCCCAACTTCTTATGATACTGGCAATGGCGCCGGTGGTAATGGAGGAGGCTCAGGGCCTGGGAACGGGGGAGGTTCAGGCCCAGGCTATGGTAGTGGGCCAGGTGCCGGAGGCAACGGTGGAGGTGAAGGACCAGGAGGCAATGGTGGAGACTCCGGGTCAGGTGGCAACGGAGGACCAAGCGCCTATGACACTGGAAATGGTGCTGGCGGCCATGGCAACGGCTCAGGACCAGGTGGAAATGGGGGTGGATCAGGTCCTGGGGCAGGCGGTAATGGTGGTGGTGTAGGTCCTGGTGGAAACAGCGGAGGCCCAGGATATGGAAGTGGACCGGCAGCTGGAGGCAATGGAGGAGGAGTTGGACCTGGAGCTGGTGAGGAATGCGAGAATGGAGCCGGAGCAGGTAATGGAAACGGTGGTGGAGGTGCTCCATCCTACCAAGGGCCTGGCGGAAATGGTGCTGGTGCTGGCGCCTCCGGACCAGGAGGGAACGGTGGTGGAAACGGCGGAGCAGGGTCTTACGACACAACCATGCTACTCCATTTGTAGTGACAATTGCTCCTCAATGTATCGTATCACTTGAATCTCTTTTCAAATACTTCATTCCCAAAGCCTATCGAATATTTCCAAATTCCAATTAACCTGGAATATATCATAGATAATAAAATCCTTAGTCAATTCTTATCCCCCAATACGTGCACCAGCTCTTCATATGAGACATTTTGCCCTACTTGCATGATCGCATTGGTTACCCTTTTCTTGTTGCTTTTCATAAATGTCCGCCTAATGTTCGTCAAGGTATTACGTTTAATGAAAGGTATTGGCTGTGGGGCTAGTATTTGGTAGGATTACAGGTACGGTAATGTAGGGTAGAGAGGTGATCTGGGGATTAAGCTATGAAATGGAATGCTACAGTATTTGTAGACAAAAATGAAATATGTTACACCGATTACTAGAGAATATGTACAAATATTGAAAATGGAGGCTTTTGATCCTAGTGCTTCTTATCCAAGTGGAAATAGCACGGTGGCGCCACCAATGATTGTTCGTAGCAAGGTAATGCTTTAGCGATCCTTAAGGCTTCGGAGTCAACGAATTGGAGAGAAGTTCTGACAATGATTCGCTTCCGGATGTTAGACCGCTTGACGAGGGTGATGATAACATTGAGCTCATGGTGTACGGTCACGTAATCATTCTCCCGATCAGAGAAAACCTCGGTCGATTTTTTGTTGGCAGTAAGGGTGATCGGTTGAATCCACATCTTTCCATATGATTTGGTATTCCATCTGCAGGAGGCTTCACGTATCTTGGACCTTCTCACTTTGAATCGCCCATCTTGAGATGTGGCTTTGATGACCTCGTAGATTGCTGCTTGGACCTCACTGACCTTCACATCCGTCTTGAAAGAGTCAACGCCAATCTGGATGGGGATATCATTGTCCGGACTATATACGATGGAGGGGGAGAATATGCAGAAAGCTAACTCCGATTCAAGCTCACCGAACCTCACCAGTGACTGGGACTCCTCAACCTCAGAAACAGGCTGTGATAGTCGCAATACGTTGACCACCTTCGAGTCCTTGAGGTTCTTGGCAAACCCGCCACGCTTGGCCACTGCAGTGGTGACATACTTGATGTGAGATAGAGACGAGCTGATGGATTCTGGAAGATCGCCTGAAAATGGGATCTCGAAATGGTAGATGTACTGGCCAGGAGAGAAGTTCTTGGCCACCTCGATGGTGCGTAAAAACTCTATCTCTCTTTGATAGAAGACATCGCGACTTTGCTTGGACCCTACAGAAAGCATGAGCATGGAGGCTGGGCAAATCGTCAAGACACTGGGCTACTTACTCGAGGCATACGCCGTGCCTTTGAACACAACCGTGATGGAGGAGATTTTGGTTTGGTACTGTATGTCCAGGGTTGCCGAACCTCTCAATATCTGCCCTGGGGCCGATTCACTTGTGCCGTGAAGTACAATAGTCTCGCTCTGAAGGCAAAGGCTGATGGAGTTGGCTGGCCACATGTTAGGCTTCCGGGAAATGCTGCAACGGGGTGTGTAACCGGCGCTTTTATAGCGCCCAGAATCACGAAAGTTGGTCTCAATTTAGCATTTAATTTGGCTTGGGACATCAGGAAATTTGATAAGATATTGAGACCTTAATGCTTGTTGTTCAACATCAGCGCTCTCATAATTCAAGGATCGATTCTGAGATCCATTGGCGGAGGAGCACCATCTATCCATATGTCATGCTGAAAATACTTTTAGCCATATATTGACTCCCATTACAATGGTTGTTCCTGATTTCCTCCCACCCTCCAGCCCCAGCCCCAGTTCTGGAGCAGTGCGATATCTGGATGCGTTTACAGCGGAGTTTGGCCGCCAATCAGAGCCGTACCCATGAAACCTTATGCAGCAGCTTTTGAACCCATTCAATATTCCCTCCTAATAAATAACAATAAGGGTTGCTGAGAAACTTGTTTGGCTTTCTCTGCATTAGGATCGCTAATAATAGCCGATGGCAATGCTGGTGATACTAACCGATGAACACCCACTCGTCGTTATCAGTGGAAAGCAACTGGACCGTGGTAGGCTTTCGGCAAGGTGCGCAACGCATTGCCACATACACGAAATACCTCCAGCATTCGCCGCTCCTCACACCGAACATGAGTGGATATATTGACCGTCTCCAACTGGACTGGCGCGCTCTGCAACGTACGGCTCGCTTTCGTCGTGCTTAAATACACGAATCCTTTACTTTTTCTCATAGAAGCAAGTGTTTCCCAGCGCCCATCAAGACGCGGAGTTGTGTGTCTTCTTGGGCGGCCTTTGCCGCAATTCGACGCATTCATTCCACTGCCATTACTGAGTTGCTGGTCATGGTAAATAGGAGGGCATGCGCGTTTTACTATGGCCCGTATGCTCAATGCATGATTGCATCATCTTCGTCAGGTAACATTTGGCCTCCGACAGATAAAGATGTGCTGCAGAGTTGGTAGGGGACTCGGCCAAGATTCTCCGCACTGGCAAGGCGACGATCCAACCAGACTTGCGGTACTTCGTGACTGTTGATTCGATCGAACCAAATTCAGTCAAGAAATGATATTTGATGCGCACCTCCCAGTAACATCGAAATCAGTCACTGTTTGAAATTGGGTAGACCAATGATATGCCGTGTTCGATGTTTATCTCTGACGCTTCAGTTCTAGAGAAAAACAAACATTTTCGATAAACCAGCAGAAATCGATATTTAACCTTTTGTCAAGAGGGGCTTGAACTCTTTCGAATACTTACTCTCGAGAGTTCCCCCAATCCTACTGTGCCGTACTTACCTTGATATCACTTCGGTGTCAGTAATTCATTTTCTTGTTCCCAGCTTTCAAAGAATGAGCAACCGAATGTCTATATCTTCAGTCGTGGTCTCTCAGTTCAAGTCTTTGGTGTGGTACCATCTCGACCATGACCTGGTAGAGAATGCAACCTTTTTTGCTGAGCGATTACACGCCTATGCGACATTAGACGAAGAGACACACTATCTCTTGGCCAAGTGCTTCTTGCGAAGTAAGAAGTACAATAGTGCTTATCATGTCTTACGCAACCCCCAGTCGGCTGTTGGTAAATTCCTGCTTGCCAGTTGCTGTAGATACTTGAACAAACTAGAAGAGGCCGAAGGGTTACTACTTTCTCTGCTCAGCGACGAGACTCTCACGCCTGAGGAAATAGTGCTGGGTTAGTGAGGATACGAATGGTGGCAATCGCTATCCAACTTTCTACTATCGATTTGGTGTTTGGTTGTTAATAGGCTGTTTTATCCATAAGATAAGATCGATCACCAGAGTCGGTTGAAGTGCCCTGACCAGAGCATAGTGCATTTTAATCTGGGATTAGTGTACAGGTATGCTTGTCCGCTTGTTCCCAATCACTAGATTTTCCACCCGTAACTAATACTCGGCACTCTAAAGAAAATTGGAGCGTCACGCAGATGCAGAGAAGCAATTCTCCAAGTGTCTTGAACTCAATCCATTTCATTGGGCTGCCTTTGAGAATCTATGCTCTATCAAAAATGGTAAGTCAATCTGACATGGACCCTTTCGCGACGCGTATGTATTCATAGACACCATAGGTGCTGGCATTGATGTGAGCTGCATCTTCAACGTGAGCAAAGCTTTCCAAATCACCAACCATGGCGACAAGGGGGTGGATGTGTTGAGGCAGAAGGCTAAGATATCGTCCGATCCACCCGAGTCGAAAGTCAAGAGTAACGTGACAATGCCCAGGCCAAGAATTCCGATTGCCAGGGAGTTGACTGGTAGCGCTTTACGATGCAGGTTGGTTATAGTACGATACATTCGTGGCGACTCGTTATTAACTGTAACCCCCCCCCCTCCTCAAAGAAGTGCGTCGAGCACACAACCAAAAGCACGGCCAGCAGTTCGTCAAGCTTCAATTGAATCCTGCGCAACAAAACCAGCACAACAGAGGCCTGTATCACTTCGTAATAAACAGGGATTGAACGTGAACATTACCAACAAGGTATAGTTTTTCCTGCCTCAGAACACCATGGGCTTCAATAACACTTGAACCTAGAGCACGAATCTTGAAAATAGCAAGCCCAAGGAGTTGCTGGCCAATACCGCAGATGGGTTGAAAACCAAGAAAGGAGCCCTTGCGAGGGGGCCTACATCCCCCACCAAAACCACACACGCATCCAAACTACCCAAGCCCACAAATACACAGACTGTGAGTACGACAAAAGCATAACCCGAGCCTCTCCATACTTACGATCGTCCTTTCTAGAGAGTTGCTAATGTTCAACGAGCCAAGCGCACTCGATTCGAGCCCAACAAAGCCTTGAGCCTTGATACCGGGAAAAAAGTCCGAGTTGAAGCGGTATTTGATACTTTTCATCATTGGAGTACCTTATCCCGTGATTAATCCGCAACCCTTCAGTTCACTTCAGTCAAAGATCGGCTAGGAGGGAACCCCACCGACTTGGATGGACCGCAAGGTGTGAACCAAGAAACACTTTCCAGTAAAAAAGGCACCGAGATCATCATCAATTTATTACGCCTAATCGGTCAGGCATTGCTACAACTCCACAGCTACAACTGTAACAAGGCTTTAGAGACATTTGGCTTGCTTCCTGCCTCTCAGTTTAATACGGGATGGGTGCTTTCTTGCGTTGGGAAGGCCTACTTTGAGTTGGCCAAGTACCGAGAGGTTAGAAACTGCGCTCAAGCATTTGACCTGAACCTTGACTAATGCCATTTTCGTTCTTCTAGGCTGAGGAGAAATTCGAGCAGATGAGACTGCTCGAGCCTTACCGCCTGGATGGCCTCGAGATCTACTCCACCACTTTATGGCATTTGCAAAAAGAGGTTGGCCTCAGCCACCTCGGCCACGAATTGATGGCTATGGACAAAGAATCCCCACAATCCTGGGTGGCCATAGGTAACTGCTACAGCCTAAAGCAAGAACATCAATCCGCGATCCGATGTTTCAAGCGCGTGATTCAATTAGACCCAGGCATGGCTTATGGGCATACTTTGTGTGGGCATGAATCTATCGCGGTGGAAGACTACGATAATGCCATGATCCACTTCAGAAATGCTCTACGCTTAGATCCCAAGCATTACAATGCATGGTACGAATCACCCCCGTTCTGACTCAAACGCCGCCTTCACTCATTCGATCTTCCAGGTATGGCATGGGAATCATTGCCATGAAAACCGACAAAATCCCCACGGCCAAGTACTACTTCTCCAAAGCAGTAGGGATCAACCCGACCAACAACGTCCTGCTTTGCTGCGTAGGCACTGTAAGTACAGCCCCCTTCCACTTCCGACGTCACCCAACGATTTCTTAGTGTTTTGCTATTGAATCCCCACAGGTCTTGGAGAAGTCTGGTAAACTGTCCGAGGCACTTCAGTGGTACAAAGCTGCCCAAAAGTACAACCCAAAGAGCCCCTTCCCGAAGCTGAAAATCGCCAAAGCCCTGTTGGCACTTGAAAGATATGAGGTAGCACGACTGGTACTGGTGAAGTCGAATCAAACGCTAACTTCTGATATCAACATTAGGAGGCGCTACCCCTGTTCAAGCACCTGCAAGAGGTATATCCCCGGGAAGTTGGTATTCGCTATCTAACCGGCCAAACCCTCCAGAAATTGGGCAACACGTCCGACGCACTGATGGAGTTCACCAAAGCACTTGACATGGATTGTAAGAATACCAGCATCATACAGAATGCAATTAGAACCCTTCCGTTATCGGAGATGGGTAGCGGCAGCAAACTTGAGGATGGGATGATCCCAGCCTTTTAATCTGTAATTTATTTGACCCGTTCGCTTGTTTATATGTTACTTTTCTGCATCGCGCCCTCGCCCTCTGCCATTTGTATACTCTTTTATCCTTCGTTTGCTAATCACTACCAAGCTCACCCACCCTGCGCACGATTCGTTTCCCACCACTGTGTTCGTGGCTGAAACCCTTAGACCTCTCTTTCCTTTTAGCTAGACGTGAGTCCGTAGTCGGATTCTTCGAGGCTGATGTGATACCATAGTTTGAGATGCGATGATAGAGATTCGAAATAAATCCTTTCTGGCGACCCAGACCAATGAACACGTGCGCCGCATATACTATTCGGCCGTGTGCTGGTAGCTTACATTACGAAGCACCCAGGCCGAACCCTACGCACATAGCTAGTTGCCAACCGAGCAATGCGATGTGGAGTCAACGGACATCATTCTGTTATGGCTAAGACAGCGGCAAGTCAGTGACGCACATGCTGATAAATCCGAGCAAGACGCAAACAGCCCCGCCCTTGCATAGTGTGTCCATCTGGCAGCAGCGTCCTACCGACATCTTTGGCCAATCTGACTTGCAAGTTGGGCTGACCAATAATCGGACCTCCTGCCGAGCATCGGACGCAGGAGCAGAGGATAAACATCGAGTATGTAGATCGAGGCAATGTTCAACCGGCCAAAATCCGGGCGTGACGCAGATCCCCAGTACCCTAACCAGGATCTGGATCTGCACCTGCACAAACGCAGAAAGATCTACCAAAGCGGCACTTTCACTCAAGGGACTGTTGCCAAGTTCAGGGAAGATGCAGATGTCTTTGGTGATAGGAACCATGCATCCCACTACGATCTTCGTTGGGCACCAACCACGCTATATGGCGAGGGATTGCAGAGGCGACGGGCAGATCAATTTTGAAGATGTCCCAGCATCACTCGGCCATTTTTACGGGCAGCCCACAGTCTTGACTATCAAGACCCAGGAATTCAGCAAGCACATATAGGGAGTCGCATCTACATCATATGGACCGATACATCATTGACGTCGGTCGTTGAAATCACCTCGATCGAGTATCACCAACTGGTCACTTGGATTAGATTAAATCCTCACAGCCTACATGTTTTCTGCTTGATCCTACCGCTAACTTACATTAAGCTTCAAGTGCGCGTTAGCAGTTGAGATCGTGGTCTTACAACAATGCCCATTGTGGCCAATCCGGCAAGCCTCTCCTTGATTATCTGAACGGAAAATTCTCCCTCAATGATAAACCCCGACCTTTACCACAGGAACACTATCATTTGTGAGTGGGTGATGAATATTCTCCATTCCTGAAAATAGGATACACAGGTAGGGAAGTCTGCGAAGGGAACGCGCTTGGGAATTCGTATATATACCAGGGCACTGGTCGTACACAATCTCACCGCCCCCCCCCCTCTAAAATACTCACTTCCCTAAAAACACAATGGTTTCTCTTATGTCGAAGTTGGTCACTGCTTTGGTAACCCTGGCTGTGGTTGGAGTTTCGGACGCTGCCTACACTTGTGACGCCTCCACGTGTGTACTTCCGAAATGCAACTGCGCTTCCGTCAACCCGCCTGGCGGGATAGCCGGCGCCAACGCGCCCCAATTCGTCACCATCACCTTTGACGATGCTGTTCAAGCGTACACCTTCCCCGCCGCACTTGATATACTCTCCAGCCACAAGAATCCCAATGGCTGCCCAGCTGTTGGAACATTCTTCGTCAGTACCCAATACACCGACTACAACTTAGTCACCCAATGGTATGGAATGGGAAACGAAGTCGCCTGCCATACTATGAACCATGTCGGTAACCCCCCCAAGGAAGAGATCGGTGGTTCGCGGATGGCTATCAACTCGTTCGCGGGGATCCCCCGAGGCAAGCTCGCGGGCTTCCGCTCCCCCTTCCTAAACTACTCGGCCGCCACCTTCCAAAACGTTGCCGAGCTTGGTTTCGAGTACGACTCCAGCCTGACTGCATTGGGAGCCGACTCCTTCTGGCCGTATACCCTGGACAACGGTATCGCCAACGACTGCTACTCCGGAATCTGCGACAGCGGATTGAAGGTCCCTGGGTTCTGGGAAATCCCCATGTACGCCGTCATGGATGGCGCCACGCCCCACCTCATGGATCCGAATCTGGATTCCAAGCCGGAAACCGTTCTCCAGTGGCTGAAGGACAACTTCAACCGGCACTACAACGGGAACCGATCCCCCTTTGGAATCTACCTCCATCCCGCGCATATCTCCAAATCCCCTGGCATCAACTACCCCCAGGACCAGGTCAGGATGCTCAAGGAATTCGCCTCGTGGGCATCTCAACAAGCTGACGTCTGGTTCGTGACCAATCAGCAACTGTTGTCCTGGATGAAGAACCCTGTGGATAAGACGAAGATGGGCGACTTCGCCGCTGTCAAATGTCAAACCAAGGCCGAGACCCAAGAGATCTGTAACGGTGTTGCAGACGTGAAGGGTGGCCAGATCGACGCCGGTTTACCAGAGATGTGCAATTTCCCTGGTGGGTCGTTCAGCACATGCTACGGCTGCCCAGCGACGGAGCCCAGCGTAGCCAATCCCGTCCCCGGTCGTGCCAAGGCGGCAGGAACCTCAGGTGCACGCTGCCCAGTCCCAGATAATTGCGATACGCTATGGTGGGACCCGATTGCCTGCAGCTGCCTGTGTCAAAACGAATCCTGTAAATTCATCGACAACAGCAAGCCGATCGACTTCTCCAATGGCAACAGAACCGATGGAAAGGGCGCCTCCGCCAATGGAAAGAGCGGGTCCAACGGAACCACCAATGCCCCAACCTTCCTCCTGGCCACTTTGATTCCCCTCATCGGGCTATGGAATAGATATCTGTAACTCCCTAGAACGAATCTATAATACTACATATACTTGGTCAGGTGTACTCTAATTTCTACCATATATCACCCTAGTATTCCATCCAGACTTTGCTCTAATTGTTCAGGGCATTCACGCAATAAACGGCAGTGGTTAAACCAGATTCCTGACCTGTTCACATTAACCTTGTACCCGTACCCAGTGAGCTGCCTCAACAAGCACTTCTGCTTAGGCTGGTGTTGCTGTAATGGGCACAAACAATGATCGTGCCTAGGGTTTGTGTTGTTCTAACGGATGGGCCGGCCCAAAAGTACTCTATATTATGAAGGAATTGCTCCACTTGACATGATCTGGCGCCTATGACTAGGTCATGATTTCTTCTGCAGTACGTGGGACACCATGCGCTTTATGTAAGTATGTTATTATGTAATGGATGTGGGCGCGAACAACACAAGGTAAATCGCAGTCGCGCTCTTGTTTCTACTTTATTTTCATGGCTAATTTTAGAACTCCGGTTGAATGCTTGAGAATGTCACCTGTCGTGCCATTACGAACCAACCCCCACGGCTACGCGTCTCTGTTTCTAGTTGCGTCATGGGCAAGTAGATTGCTGCACCGACAGCTCGAGAAGAATGCAGAACGCCACAACCAGAGGCCAAAGGAGTTAGGCCGCAACAATAGTTTATGTATAAATACAATACGGTCGATGGACTTTTCAACTGCGCAAATTTTAGAATGAATGGGGTTTGTATGTCCGGCCAGAATCCGCATCAGACAGGAAAATTTATGCTGTGGTCGAACTTTCTACTGGATAGGGCTGGCTGTTTGTATCTGTCCCCGCTAGCGTTACCCTTTCGCTAATGGGTGTTCTACAAAATGGACAACTGGTGATAAGAATAGCACAGAGCGAACAGAGACCATCGTGTTTGCAAGGATATAAAGTGACCATTGCTTGACCGTCAAAGCATATTGAACAAGGATTGACATATTCACGATGGTCAAGCTCGGAAAGCGGCAGATTTGTCAGCTTTTCCTGACCCACAGTCGGATATACACTAGTATGATGCAGACTTTCGGGTAGCTTCCCGTAGTCGTTGAATGCTCGGAAGGGTTGGGTTGGTGGAAACCTTGAACAATGCCAAAATGGTGAGTCAGAGTGGCTTGATAGAATCGAGAGATCCTGCTTTACCTGAACGGCTCTTTGCCAAAATTTACGTTCACGTGCTGAAACGAAGTGAGGGAAATGGCAGGATAGAAGCCCCCTTCCTCCTCAAATTTCAACAACTGCCTGGCACTGAATTCAAAGGCAGATCCTAGATCCACCCCGTTTAGATAGAATCGAATCATTCCGTAGTCCATGTCAAGCAGCGCACCAAGCACATCGCCTTCACCCCAGGAATTGACCGCGCCATAAGGGATAGGGTAGCCATCAGACTGCAAATCGAAAATCAGCGCCCAACTCTATCAATGATGCAGGACACACTTACCCAGGCCAACTTTCTACGGCCATCGAAAGCAAACGAATGGTCATCATCGCCCACCCCAACTCCCTCCTCAGGCCTGAATGCCGTATACTTCGTAGCCCATCCGATTTGCATAATCCCCGCGGTCAGCAGCTGCACCTCGTAGTACCAAGACCCCTCTTTTGCGCACATGGTCCCTCGAGCAGATTCGAAGGTTGTGTTGTCGTTGCGTATCTGCCATCAACGACGTTTGAGAAGGCGATCAGCATTGAGCAGCTATGTCGAACTAACCTCCAACCCTGAGGGTAACCACTTGAGCCGTGGTGTCGCATCTAACCAATTCAATGTAACGTTTACTCCTAACAGTGCCTCGCTAGCCTTATGATCTTGATCTTGACAAAAACGTGGCTTTTCCCGGTCGGCTACAGCAATCGATTAGAACACATCCACAAGCCTTACCCGCTGGCTGACTCACTCCACCTACCAAAGGCATGACGTAGTGACCACGGTGCACATAGATTCAGCTCACGCAGTCGGTGCTCGGCTAGACTATTGGACTCATGGGAGGACTTGATTCGTCTCTTCATGACATCACTGATGTGCTGGACAACATTGGATTTCAGGATTTTCGATTTATTGTCACCTAAAATTAAGCAGGATGAGGATACGGAAAGGATCTTCATGGATCTCATTCAGAACATTACCAGTCATGGCAAATTTCTCCAATGCGATCAACGAAGCAAGTTTGACTTTGTCGCTCTCATCCAATAGCCCATGAATCAAGCTATTTAGGATTTCCTCAGTAAATATCATCGCGCTTACTTTCCCTGAGTGAATGGTTAGTTCTCTTCGAAACTATCCCTCAACGCATACGGAAAGGATGAGCATACCCGCAAGGCGCTCGGCTAAGACACTCCATACAATGTAGGAGTTGATCCGATATCTCTGGCGAAGATGTGATCTAAACAAAGGTGCTGTGAAGCCCGGTTACCATTGGTGCCTACGCTTGGCAAGAATGCTGCTGTCTACTTACAAGCTTTGGTTTTTTGTAACAGTTGGTAATTGATCTTGTGCGCTGTCCTCACCGAAGGTAAGGCCGCAAGTTCTGACAGTAAAGTGTAAACAGACTGAAAGTCTGAAGCTCCGAGTTTATGGTAAATACCTATGATGTGGCACAAGAAGGCCGACGATAAAGGATCCTGCTCGTCCAGGATCTCGATCATGGTGAGCACGATCTCCACGAACTCACTTTCTATGAAAGATCGGGAAGTTTCAGTCACTGAGAGCTGAGAGTGCTACATAAAGGCGGCTTACCATCTTGGGATAGAGCGATCAATATATCAGTGGCTTCGGAAAGAGCCTCTTTTTCGCTCTCTGGGTTCATACTTCTACACGCTTCTTTAATTAACCGAACATACCGAGTGCGCATAAACGAACCGATGAAGGTCCCACTCAAATACCGACGAAGACCCATTCTGGCTGTCAGGACAAAGCAAGAATGAGGGAGTAGTGATCGCTATGAAACTAAGGGTCTCCAAGGAGCTACCAAAGCAGCTTTTGTCGCTCAAAGTCCAATGGCTATATCCGTACGCTGAGCGATAAAGTGACGATCGAATAGGAACTTTCTTCGAAAGGACCAAGAACTAGAGGAAGCCGTATATTCCCTAACAATCCCGACACTCTTGTTCTCAAATAAGAGGGATAAGAGGACTTTCTCTGGGAAATGGCCCGATTATATAGCAGGTCCTGAGATGATATAATATGCGACGTGGTTCCCAGAAATCCTCCATCAACCCAGTTTTAAGAGGGAATGAGACAGAAACTAATGATTCTTGAAGTAAATGCGTTAGAAACCCAGATGAATAAAATACGTATTTTGTTTGAGGTTTCAGTGATGTGACAATATCAGGTTAGAAGAGTGACGAAAAGGACGACTGGGAGATCGAGCGGGTGGAGATGAAATAGACATTTCGGAAACTTCCATGAAATAATCGCAGCTTCTCGCCACTTTTCCAAACAAACCCTCACCTTCAGATTCGTTTTAAACACTGAGCCGGAAACTGTCTCAGACTGTGATGGTGAGGTTGAATGTACATCGGGCTAGTCTTCAGTCCGATTTATATATAACACAGCCAGGCTACGCCAAAGTCACGGCGGCACAGCGCTGGCTAGCCATGCCATAAGCCAAGTCGAGGCTTCTGGGTGGAAGACGAGGTCTTGTTGATTAATTTGTGGCAGAAAAGATTTGACCCAAGATGAACTGAGATCGGCATGCAGCCAGAACCATATTATTCTGCTTGGTGATAATCAATTAATTCGTAGCCAATTGCATCGCGACGAACGGCTTCAGCTATCGAATTCCGTCTGTTTCCCGCTTGGCATCCCTTTTGTTGTATGGAGAGGCATGCATTGGATTTGTTGTTTCCATAAGGGACTGTGTGTAATTAACCAGTCAGAACCCGCCTGTGCGAGAGGCATTTCGGGTTGGGTTTAGGTTTAAGCTTAGGAAATCAGCAACTTGGCAGGGACAACTGAACTTATTCCCCCTTTTGGAAAGAAGTTTCTCCATCCATATGGTAAGGCCAATCATCCACGCAGGCCGCGCCAAACGTGATTTCCTGACGACGCACTGTTTGGAGGGATCAGGTGGGCATGCAAACCCGCCGGGCCTCTCCATGGCCACCCCGGTCCAGCGTGGGCATCGGCTCACATGAAGCCAGGTGAAACACCGCCCTGGATTGTGCGCCCAATGTTGCCCAGGAGTTCATCTGGTGAGCAACTATCGCTCATGATCGTGATCACCAAGCACAACAGAGACAAGCTCACAAGAGCTCCTGGCCTACTCAAACACGATGACGATTGGGTCCACGGATCTCCTCATCATATTTGATTCACTAGCCGGACGGCATTGCCGCAGCCGAAAACAACGGTTTGTATTCAATGCTCCCCTACGTTGAATTTGCGTAATCAGAATCGACGCGTGATGGGGAATCCATAATGAAGATATGTCGAATTCACTCAAGCCAATATAAATTGTTTTCAGGAGTAGCTCCGGCTGATTGGCAGTTATTGTCAGGGGTGAGTCATCAGCTTAGCTCAACCAGATTCGTTGAAAAAATTCCTCATCAATTCTATGAAAAGGCGCACAACGCACTGCGCATTCCATTTTCCTTCGTAATCAGAAGACATTCTGTTTTTCTGGAAAATCCACTTGGAAGCTTCAAACACTCCTTGTCTATTCTACCTTCAGCGTAACTGCAGTACAGTAAGCGTATAGCTTATATCTCCTTCGACACTCAGCACATATAAGGTACTTGGTCCTTCTATACCCTATTTTCTTGCTCAAATGGGTTTTCTCTTGATCTCCGTGTCATCTTTTGGGCATACTTCACAAGATCCATAAGTGCAATCGGTTCCGTGTATGGCCTGTATACTCTGTTATTGAGTAATCGATAGCCTCAAGCCTTTGGGCTCTTTGTTGCTGTGTCGAAGTGGTCATCTTGTGGATACAGGGACGGTGGAGTCTTCTGAGCAACGTTTGGAGACCTTGCTGAATCAGGGAATTCGAGTACAAAGCTAGTTTTGTCAAGCAACAACCCTTGGATCAGCAAACGAGTACGTGCCTTGACACCCCAACACCACCAGCACCCTGTACCCACCCTTCAACGGACCTATGGCGTGAGTTTTGCATTGTCTTCGATGCTGCTTCACACCTTCATAGGTCAATCCATAGGCATTCCATGGTACTGCAACACAAGTACGTGTTCTCGTGTGTAGCGGAATGCCGATGAAGTACGAGTGGACGCGTTTTGCATCTATTACTCAGCTTGCTGGCTTTGGGATGGAGAGATTGAGACGCTGAAGTAATAACTTGCATATCGCATGCAGTAGCACGAATGTTGAATGAATTCTGAGTTGTTCTTGAGTATTTGGAGTTTCATGAAGAGGAATACCATTTTGGCTGCAAGAAAATATCTATTCACTTTTTCTTTTTCTCTCGCTCATGCTACCTCTTCCGACATTAGATCGTTATACTTCAAGGACACATATTCGATATGCGTGGACACCCCAACAACAGAAAAGGAAACGGCAACACCGTTAACCGCCGGGTGGTTGCTACCGCAAGCGCTCCCGCTTCTACCGGAACCTCTCTTTCCGATAGGTAAGCTAGTGTTTCGCATATCGTGCACAAGATGTTTTAGTACTTAGCCATATCTTTTGACTAGGTTTTCCAAGATCGCAGAGGCTCGTAAGTTAGAGAATACCAAGAATTCCAGCGAAGGGCCTCGTTTCAGTGTCAAGCTGTCAGGTCGTGTAGGTGCCATCCCCGCTGGCTCATCTACACGTCAAGATATCCAACAGAGACTCGGTAATTCCAAGAAAGATGCCAGTGGGATTTTAAGTCGGGTTGGGGGAGGAATCGCCAAAAAAGCAGCCACTGGACCTAAGGGACGTACCAACGTTAAAGGAAGTATTTCAGTTCGTGGGGCTGCTGCAAACCAAGCCCCAATGCGCGGCAGCCGTGGAGGAAAACCAGGTCGCGGTGGACGTGGTGGTCGTGGCGGACGCGGTGGACATGTCAGAACAACTCCAAAGTCCAAAGATGACCTGGATAAGGAGTTGGACAGCTTCATGATGAAAGACGAGAAGACTGCCAAGACACGTTTGGATGACGAATTAGAAGCTTACATGAACACTCGGGAGGCTAACGGTGAGCTACAATCGATGGAAACTGATTCCTAAAAAGAATGCTTTCTCCTCCCCATTTTGAAGTCTGACTTTGCGGTTTTTGTTGGTTTAATATTTTATTTTATGATTGATCATGTATTTTCTTAACGTTTCCTTTGTCAATAAACGCGACTCATCGCATCCAATCAGCATGTACTTGAACGAATTTGTACCCAATCATCTTGGCCACCCCATGGCAGCGTATGTAGAGCAGTGACCAATCAAACATCCGGAATATATTCCCGTAGACGTGTGGCAACCAATTCCGTACCTGGTGCTGAATGATGTTAACTCTCTGAGAACTTGACACCCCTACTCATAGCCCAGACACCCTGCCCACTTCAGAGCATACGTGTATTCAGTAAATATTGATCTTGAATCAAAAGGGCTCTACCACTTTGGTAAAGGTTTCCATTGAAATCAGGGCGTACACACATTGGCTAGTTGATGTGTCTGAAGGTGAAGGATAGATTAAGCATAAAGTATTGTGATTTTCAGGTGGTTCGTTGAAAGCAGGTTGAATCAAAATCATCGCCAGCAAAACCAAGTTTGTTTTTGAGGCAAGTTGTGCCTAAGTCATAGCACAGATTTTGTTTCAAGTGATTGGTTAAGCACCTACCTATTCATATATCCTAGACATGGCATTTTCTTGGTACGAAACTTTCTCGCGAGTACTAATTCGAAGTACATAATCATTGATATCACATGAAATAGTGAAAGTACTAGAGGCTCCATGATTTTTCAAGGTCGTACCAAGCCCCTATGAAAAATCCCAAACCTGAAATTCATCTGATAATCTGCCGGTATTCTGACGGTATTTTGCTGGCATTCAGCTGGTGTTTTTCCTTCAAATTTTTAGTTGGAATTCTTGGTGGAGGTAGTGAGTCGCCGATTACCAAATTTGGCATGAATGCTAGTTGGCCTAGCCTCCTCCTAGAGAATATGTCTGCTTTCTGCCGAATAGCTAGTACCTGACATATTGAGAGTTGTAAGTTTGGAGAAACTTGGAATTCTGCTGATATTATTGTCGTAAATCTCATGATTACACCTAAATATTCACCTAACTTAGTCACTCAGATCATTGTCTACAAATCTTAGTGAATTCTGACCAAATTCCTTGTCAGGATTTACTTGGAATATTTTCACCAAAATATCAGGTACCCAGTACATGAAAGCTCTCAAAGTTGTCCAAACAGCCCCAAACTTTGCACACATGCTCTTTGGACCTGCATAAACATTATATGTATATTTTATGCCAAGACCATGTAAAAGTATAAATATTCCTTTAACATTCAACAAATTGTTAAGTGTAAGCCACATAATCAACTTGTTCTCCCAAATCACTTCCAATATCTCCAAGACTCTTACATCAAGCATCAGGCACCCAGAACATGAAGTTTTTACCCAGAACTGAAGTTTTTAATGGTTGTCTAAACAGCCCCAATCCTTGCACACATATTGTTGAGACCTCACTAAGTATATTCCAAGTGATTGTTTTGCCTATACAATGTAAAGTATAAATACTATCATTACATCCAGTAAATCATTAAGTGAGAGCCACATAATCTACTTGTCCTCCCAATCACTTCCAATATCTTCAAGCTCTTACCACTATTTTCCGCAAAGATTGCAACTGAAAATTTGAAAGAAAGACACCAGCTGAATACCAGCATGATATCAGTAGAATACCAGCAGAAAGCTGGCTGAAAAGCAGATGAATTCCAAGCTTGAGTTTACTCAAAGGGTTCTTGTGGTTACACCAAAATATTGCATTGACCAGGTCATTTGGGTTGTAAGCTATGAATCTTGAAGTATCTTGACCAAATATTTTGTTGGGATTTATTTGAAATATTTGACCAATGTATCCATCACCCACGTCATAAGAGCTTGTAAAGTTGTCCAAAATGTATTAAACTCTGTGATTACACCCAAGTGTTCACTTAGCTCAGTCACCAAGACCATAGTGTACAAATTTTAGAGATTTCTGGTCAAATGCTTTAACGGGATTTAAAGAATATCTCATCAAAGCATCAAGTAACCAGGATATGAAAAGTCTCATTGTTGTTCAAACAGCCCCAAACTGCGCACACATCTACTTGAGGCCTTCCTAAGCATATTCTATACGGAGAGCTAGATGTTATCTTGTTCAAATCTCCGCATTTGCATGTATGTTTCAAATGACTGTGTTGTCGTTTCTTCCAGACTAATTAGGATTCTACTAAAGGTTTTCCACAATTATGGCTCATATATTAAGGGTTTGTTGTGGTAAGCCAAGGATACCTGTGTGCAGAGTTTGGGGGCATTTCAAGGGCTTCAAATCTTACACCCCATCCCAGTTTCCATGACTCTCACCAGTCGATTGGGAAAAAATAAATCGTAATATATCCAAGTGCGGATTCATATTTGACAAAGAATTGGACCACAATGCCCCTTCACCCAGCTGCATTATAACACCAACTCCTGGTCCCATTCCTTCCAGCCTTTTCTCAACTCCATGCATACAACGCCTAGTATCTGGGTCAGATCAGTACACAAGCATGAATTTAGTTGTTTCCTTTAAACGGCTATATGTAGCTCATGTGTATGGTGTATGGGCATTGATTATCTATATCTCATCAAGTACGTACCCCAGCTGCAGAAAAACGGAAGCTGTTCCCAAGGCTATTTGTGGATATAGCAATACTGCGGATAGATAGAAACTCTCCAGGATAGTAACTGCTCTTCCCATGACCTCCGCAGAGCACTCATTTCCTTAGCCATGTCGATTCAATCAATGGCGCATGAATGTAGTTTTAATCAGTAAACGAACGGGTGAGAGGTCCCCACTCGCAACCACTGTTGATATGGCAAGAGCAAGTGAAAGTGGGGGCTTGGAAGTAATTGAGGATACGGTCAGCCACATGCCCATCCCGGAAAACAGCAGGAAAGAAAGCGTAGAAGTCTGAAGTGCTGACAACCTCTCAGCTTCATCGAATCCGAGATAAGGATTGGCCTTTTCATGTGGTAACCCATAAGCATAATAGAATACTTGAAGGAAACCTCATGTGACTTGACCATATATGAATCAAGCAATGCATCAGGGATTGAGGACGATGGTGTGTTGGTAGCCTAGACTATTGATAGTCGATTACTAGCTCCTATATTCATAATCACTTTGACTCAGTTAACATCTCCTCCAATATCCATACTCAGTAGAGTTCTAATTTTTGGGCAGGGTCACTGGCACTCTGAGATGTTGAAGTATACATTGATCAGAGTTGAGCTTCAACGGGAGCTTTGCTATTGTGCACCAAAGATCTGTGACTTTCCTCTTCGCATCTACACGAGACCTGAGAATATTCTGAGTACTAATGCACAGATTACAAATCAATGGACATGCAAGCTAGAAGGACTGGAAGTTGGGGCCGCACCCTGGGCTCTCATCCACAGCTATCAAAAGTATCATTGGTGGGGTCCACAATGCCTTGTTAGGTGGCAAGCTTGAGCTCACCCATGCCTGGTGGATTAATTGGTTACATCGGAGTTTCCTTTCCAAACGACGCATTGAATAGAACGACTTACAGAGCGACTAGAATCCCATCAGTACTGTGGACACCTATTCGGCACTTTCACACATGTCACTCTACGTAAGCAACCAACGAAGGGCTCTTCCATGGCCAAGTTTATTACGTCATCCACCTCTACCCCAGGCCCGTCTCCCTACGCGGTGGCTTTCCATCGACCACGGATCGATGGGGAGGATTGCCTCTCCTTGATATACGCTGATTCTCTGGCTGTGGCATCCTAGACGAATGTTTGCTTTAAAGGAAATGCGCAAAGATCGGATTGTTTTTATTGCACCATCAGTGCCAGTTGCCAGATTCTCCCTCAAACCTGTTGGATCCCTTTTGTGTCACCAGCGCGGAACCTCCTTTGGAAATGAATGCAATGCATTCCATGCCCAAATACGGCAATCCACCAATCCAGAATGCCAACTGTGGCCATCCATACTATTCGCGAAGCCGATCCTCAAAATGGAGCATGGTCCTCTACTATCCAAATCAGATTCCGTGATTACCCAAGCTGGCATTCTGCTAGCGGTGAACGGTTGCCTTTGGTGTTTGATGGCCAAGAACGTCCTATCAATCTGCTCGTTGCTGAATCAGATGCTTGATCAGATAAGTACTACCACACTCCACCCTGCCTTTCTTCCCGTTATGTGATGATTGCTGAGGTAAGCACCGAGAGTAGAGGTAAGCACCGAGAGTAGAGGCAGCGATCAATGGCGGCTGTATCCGTTTCCTCGTCTCTCGCGTATTGCTGTGCATGCCCCTATCAATACCTTGCCACCGAAGGGACACTGGGCAGGATGGCCTAGTGCTTTCAACATAGGAAAGATCCTGTAGGGATGGAGCGTAGGCGTTGTGTCAGTGCTCTGAATCTATTCAGGCCCGCTTGCAATGCACCAATAGGAAGAGCATCAGTGCTATCAGATCAAGGCTAAATATGGGCTCAACATCCCAGAGGATTGAATCTAAACTGGACCCTTCGCGGTTGGACTTCCTATTGCACACCATCGAAAAGATTGGTTTGTCGATGTCAAAAATGGGCATTTGCGGTGCTGGGCTCAGTAAGCCAAATTCAGTACCTCACGGGTAAGTCCTTAAGGCAGACAAAATTGAATCACCACCAAAGTCTAGCGACATTCATGGAAGCGGGCTATTTTTGTTGGAGCAACAGATTAGTCATGGGTTGGCCATACAGCGATTGTGCTACCGGCAAGAATAGAGTAGAACATCGCATGGAAGCCACTGATCATGCTTGCCAACAATGGTAATATTCTCATGAATCCATGGGAGAATCAGGAGCACCACGATGACCATGTACGTGGACTTGTTTACGGAAAACATGGATGACCCTGGAATATGGAAGCGTTTCCTAGATCCGATTTCCGATCTTCTCATCAACCATGAGAACAAACCCCAATTGCTCTATGGAGTCTCAGCCGACAATTATTTAATAAGTGAGAGCGCCGTCGAACTCTCAGCACGCAAAATGACCGAGGTCCATAGTGCAAACGGAGGCAAGCAACGGGAGACGACGCAAGATGCGCTTGAGAAAGCAGTGTCCGAACGAGAGATTGATATTCAAGCGCTTCGGCGAACCAGTGATCGAATCCCTTTGGCATCCTGGATCATCATTTTCAGTAAGTGTGTATCTACTAGGGTGTATCAAGGTCCAGTTTCCGCTAACCAGAGTAGTTGAATTTTGCGAGCGCTTCGCCTTCCGCGGTGGTGTGATTACTTTCATCAACTACGTGAGGTTTCCCCCCAATCTGAAAAATCAGGCCGGTGCTCTTGGGAAGGGACAGACCACGGCATACGCATTAAAGCAGGTGTTTGCTTTCATGTGCTACATCTGGCCCCTGTTCTTGGGCATACTGTGCGATCAGTACTGGGGAAAGTACCGAACCATCATGTTTTGCTGCTTCGTATTTGGCATTGGGTGGACCTTGTTGACCCTGACATCAATCCCGCCCTCCTTGGAGGCTGGAGTAGGGTTTCCTGGCTACATCATTTCCATTATAATCATTGGTAAGGCACTTGACTTTCTGGGTTGCTTTCGGTCATCATTACTCACTACGCATAGCATGCGGATCGGGCGGGATCAAGAGCTTCGTACAACCCATGGCTGCTGATCAATTCCAGCAGGACACAATGAAGATTAAGGAAGTCAAGGGAGAGCTGGTTGTGATCGATCCGGAAATCAACGCACGGCAGGTGTATCATTGGTTCATGGGCGTGATGCAGTTGGGTTCCTTGGTTGGTGGGGTGATCTCCCCACAGATCGAGCATAGGGTTGGTTTCTGGGTGTGTTACTTGTTTCCTGCGGTCCTTACTATAGCGTCCACCTCGATGTTCTTCATATGTCGAAACAGGTATCACAAGGTGCCCCCGTCTGGAGACTCAGCTGTGGTCAAGCTGTACAAATGCTTCAAATATGGCTATGGCCGCTATAAACATTCGGTCCCCAAGCCCGAGTCAATCTTGGACTGCTCCAAAGATAATGGGCCACTGGGGGTTCCTCCAGAATCAATGGCTGATAGGGAAGCGAAGACCTGGGACGACGAGTTTGTGGAGAATGCCAAAGAAACCTTGAGGGCCTGCAAGAGTAAGTTTTGGGTGATTTGAGCTTCGGCGCTATTCGTGCTTAACGGTTCTATATAGTCTTGATCCCTACAACACTTTGGGCTTTAGGTAGCAATCAAGTAACATCTAGCTTGGTATCGCAAGCATCATCAATGAGCAGGCCGACCGGGATTCCGAATGACATAATGTTCAATTTCAACTCGTTCTTTGTGATCGTTTTGGTCCCTATATTGATGTATATCGTATATCCATATCTTGAGCGGCACAACATTGAGTTTCGTCCTATGAAGCGAATGGTGGTAGGCTTCATATTGGGAGCTCTGGCCATGATGTCTTCGGCTATTGCGCAGAACGAGATCGTAAAGCACAGCAAGCAGGGGCTTCCGCAAATTTCTGTGTGGTGGCAGCTTCCCACATATTTCCTAATGGCATTGTCAGAAAGTATGTTTCCACTCAACATTCAACTGAATCATTACTGACCATCCAGCTAGTCTTGGTCATGGTTACACCACTTGAGTATTGCTACACCAGAACCCCTCAATCGATGAAGGGACTTGTTTCCGCTCTGTCGCTGCTACCCCAAGCTGTTGCTACTGCCATTGATTTGGCACTATCTTCAGTATCCCAGGAAGTATGGATGTACGGATCATTTGCAATTTTGAATGCCGTCACTGGTGTTCTATTTTGGTATTTTTATGGGCATTACGACAAGATCGACGAGGAACTGGCTCAATCCCGAATGAACATCGCATGTACTAACGAAAAGAATTAGCATTTTGAGCCTTGCTGTTAGCTCCGAAGTAGCGTCTATTATGAAATCTGGAATCTATGCTTTCGAATAGATCCGAAAGTGCGCTATCATAAAGCAACGTTTATCACAAAGGCTGCAATGTGCTGTTTGTAAATAATAAAGATTTATAGTGAAGACTGCGATTTGTAGAATTGAGCAAACCTAAGTGTCACAGATGACACATAACTTGAGTGAGGTGTTTACGAAATCGATCATACTGAAGAAATGTATCAGTGCGATCTAGTTATCTCGTAACGTACCATACACTGTTGTTGTGTTCACGCTAATATTCCCAAGTCATATCACTCCTAGAAATGGCTGTTACGCAAATCAAGGAGAGGGAATCTCGTCTCTGCCGGTCACACCGTTACTTGAAATAAATCCACCAGAGGTTGATAATAACTTCGAGTTTGAAAACCTCTCAACAATCGAATTTGAATCTTGTCGCTTTTGATCAATGCAGCAGACTCAACATCATTCTCTGCGAGAACACATCTTGTATAAGAGTAATATTGACACTTGAGGTATATGGTGTGCTCTTCCTGCTAGGCAAGGGGTAGCAGTTCACTGAAAAGTCAATTAAAGCAATAGTTCCATTGAGCAAACTCACATATTATGCAAATTAAGCCAGACTCTGTCCCAGATGAATTCAATTTCAGCTGTTGAAGTGAAATAATGGACTAGGTATCAGGTCCACCCAGTTGACCAATGAGCTCAAAGCAAGGAAACTGTTCTATTGTGCTTAGTAGAGCCATACACATACACAACAGGTGGTCATGTAGAGTGAGATTGGGAACCTCCAAACCACCTCGAATGCTCACCTATTTACAGCATTCTACTGCTCTTGCAAGACAACAAAGCATTTTGTATTCAAGTTTCCTCCTACAACAATACCTCAATGCTTAAGCAAAT
>MCFE01000437.1:0-75216 GCA_002104905.1 Basidiobolus meristosporus CBS 931.73 | reverse complement strand
GCTAATACTTTGGTAAGTCCAACGCTCTGATCAACCCTGACGAGGCCTTAACCTTCGTTGATATCGACAGTTGATCTCGATTGGTATCTGCAGCTTGATACTCAGTATCTTGACCTGGTTCAAACGTAAGTCGATTGACCACCTATGCTTGCTGTTGGGGAATTCTGACCTTGAGTAGTGTACCTGCGGGCGGAAGTGATTTTAGTGATATCGGGAAGTTACGTGATATGTACGGCACCTCTCTTTCTCTCACTCCACGTACATCCGTACTGATCCCATTCTCCCCAGTGGTCACTACCGTGAGCAGCTGCACGATAGCCATCGGAATACTGGGCTACCTGGGAATCTTCTTCAACAACCGCCGGCTTCTCACATTCTACTGCGTATTCCTGTGGCCATTAATGGCGGGGATTGCCTCGGTGGGATATGTTGCCTACAGACGGCAGCTGTGGAATCTTGAGGCCAAGCTGCAGTCTCAGTGGCGTGGCCTCACCAACGCTGAGCGGCAGCGGGTCCAAAGTAACGTAAGTGCATTCTCTAGCTATCCTGGCCACCACGGTGAAACTCACCATCCGCTTCACAGCTACATTGCTGTGGCTACCTGGACAAAAACCATTTCCCGGCCTACACCAACAAATGCTTTCCCCGCACCACGTTGCCCGGGTGTCGGGGGAAGCTGCAACGGTTCATGGCCAGCGGTCTGAAGATCACCTACATCACTGCATTCGCCGTGCTGCCTGGCCATCTGTTGGTGATATTTGCTGGGTTGCTCTGTTCGAATCATATCACAAACAAATTCGCCTCTGATCCACCACCCAAACTTCACTATCAGGAGTAATCCCACACCACATCCCACACCACACCACATCCCATCCCATCCCATCCCATCATGCCATTCACGTGCCTCCCTTTCTGTGGATTTTGCCTGCCTGACTTATAATCTACCGATTAATTGATCGGTTGGGCCCTGACACATCAACCGAATAAATGAATCCCCTTCAGGTCAACGCCAGCCCTAGCGCCTTGGCTTCAGTCCAACCATGTCCGAGTACAAAGCGATCAAAAGCAACAAGCTGAGCTTCAAGGGAGATCCGGAGAAGAAGTAAGGAGGCGCAGCACATCCCCTCAACCCCTCAACCCGTCTCCCCCTAACCACTCCTCCTGTTATTGGTAGGAAAAAAAAGAAGAGAAAGAACAAGGAGGTGGAGGAAGAGATCGAGAGCACCACCAACGATTCCGGTAACTATTCTCTGACCACTGACCGACCTCCAAAGAGCACTCGGGTTTCGCCCCCCTTTCTGACCTTCCGTTGTAGGCTGGGTTTTCGTCGACAAACTGGACGAATTGGTGGGCCCCATATTTATTCTGTTCAACGGCGAGCCTGTACGTTGTCTTCGGACGAACGACCGCGAGGAGATCCTTTCCCAACCACAAGAGCAGCCTATAGCGGAGATCGAGCCTGACCAGGTGCACCAGGTGTTCGTAGGACGTCGGGTGCCTGGCTCGGACGCGTTCACCTTCAAATCTTCCGCAGGGAAGTACCTCTCCTGCGACAAAGTGGGGGTTCTCAGTATCGACTCCGAAGCGGTAGGCCCTCAGGAAAACTGGACGCCCATTCTTCGGGACGACGGGATCTCCTTCCAGAACGTGCACGGGAAGTACCTTTCCATCGAAGAGGCCGGGGGAAAGCTACGTGGGGATTCGGAGGAGATCCGATTCTGCGAGGTCTTCCGAGTCAAGTGTCAGGCTTCCGCCCGGAAGAAGGTCAAGACCAAGGAGAAGGGGGTTCAGAACTCCACGGAAGCCGAATATCACAACATGTAAGTCGAGTCGTGACCGCCCGGTCTCCTTTTGCCTGGCTAACACTTCCTGCAGTCGTAGATTCCAGAGTTGGGGGCTTGGCCGTGTGGTCCTCTCCAAGGAGGATAAGAGCGAGCTCAAGAAGGCCAAGAAGGAGGGGAACTTCTCGGAGACACTTCTGGATAGACGCTCGAAGTTGAAATCGGATCGGTATTGCAAGTAGGCTTCTTTCGAAATTGTACAATAAATTGGCGGTGGTAATGTCTGTGGGCTCGAGTCGCGCTAGATAGCTTTGTTTTGCGTAACACTGAGGGCGCATGCTGTTGAATTGGTTGGAATGGTAGAGACCACTTGGTAAACACGACAAGCGTTGGATCTGCTAAGAGGTTGGACAATGTCAGACCGCAGGTTACAAAGAGCGGCCAAGAGTCCGACTACAAACTAACACAGAGGGGATGTGTTTGCACTTGCAAAGAGAGAAGTGCCACAGGAGAAACCTGTATCGTCGAGATAAGCTGGCGAATGTCATTACACGCCCAATAACTGCGACCATTTGTCAAGCAACTGTAAAGACACCCACTTGTCGCCATGCGCGATCACGGTTACCGGTCCCTTCACCTCCAACAATTTCGCTTCTCGTCGATACACAATCGCGAGTAAGGCGCCGCAAGAAGGCTCGACGAGGATGTTGTGATCATTGAGAAACCATTTGCAAGCATTCAAGGCCTTCGCATAGGTCACAAAATAGGAGGTGACTTTACCAGAATGCGCAACCGCAAGTTCCCACACTCCCTGGGCAACATACTGGCAGCCTAGGGTACCGGCCCTGGTACTCACCTCATCGAGAACTGTATGTCTGTAGGCAAGCGTAGATGCATGAAAGCATGCGGCGCCAACCGTCTCCGCCGCCGATACTGGGACATTGGCCCGGCCGAGGGACTTGAACCCCAGCAGGGCACCCCCCAGAGACTGGCCCCGCCCACCGAGCAGATGATTGCTCCCGGTTTGGTATAGCTGCTCTGGATGGCGATTTCCTAAAGAGATGGGCATCAGCTCCAAAATGGGGAGCAACCGGCGAGGGATAATCTCACCCTAATTATGCTGGTATTTCCGTCCCGAATTCCAAGGTGGTTCCGATTACCAACAGTGTAGTGGGGAGTAGTAAGTCAACGCCTGGTTTGTTGGGTCCCATTTTGTGCTTTGGATTACAGTGTCCAGCCTGGTTGCTGGATGTTCTTCAACTGCAATAGGTGGATGCAAGTGGGGGGGGGGGGAATAACATCCAGGATTGATCTCAAGTGAAAATTCCCTAACCTGGCCAGTTTTGTGTTGCTGCAATTTCTAGTCTGTGCGACCCTAATGTGGTCTTCCCATTTACTAACTTTGAAGTGATATGTCTAGCAAGATTTGTGTATGAAAGTACCTGCAATTTCACTTGTCCTGTCCCTGCACACATTAACTCCATTAACAGCCTATATACTCTCAGCACATTGGGCCAGGTAAAGTAGAGAATTTGTAAATATGTAGCAGCCAAGACTCAGACTCTATTTGGTGCTTGCAAAATAGCCACTTAAATCCTGCTGCTGTTGTAAAAGTTTGTAATTCAACCTAAATACCTATCTAACTTGCTCACTTTAGATCATTACCTTCAAATCCTAGAAAATATTAACCAAACTCCTTGTTGGGATTTGCTTAGAATATTCTCACCAAAGCATTGTTGTCAGAGTCTTGGAGATGTTGGAAGTGATTTGGGAGGACATGTAGAATATGTGGTTTTCACTTAATGATTAATTGAATGTAAAAGTAGTATTTATACTTTTACATGGTCTTGGCATAACAAACATGTAAAATAGGCTTAGAAAGGTCCTAAGAACATGTGTGCAAAGTTTGGGGCTGTTTGGACAGCTTATCTAACTTTCATGTTCTGGGTAAATATTCTAAGCAAATCCCAACAAGGAATTTGGTCAGTATTCTCTAGGATTTGAAGGTGATGATCTAAGTGACTAAGTTAGGTGAATATTTAGGTGGAATTGCAAACTTTTACAACACTCCCACTCAGCTAAATGCTCATACTGACTAGTCCTAATTTTGACTTAAGATATTCAAACCTGTCTCTAGCTAATGGTGTGGTAAATATGTTGGTAATCATTTCATCTGAAGGACAGTAAACTGAGCTAGCTAAGTAGTTCTCTATAGCTTCACATATGAAATGATGCCTTATATCTATGTGCTTAGTTCTAGCATGAAAAGTTGGATTTCTACCTAATTGTATACATCCTGGATTATCTTGTAATAAAGTAATAGGTGTTGTTTGACATAGGCCCAAGTCTGTAAAGAGTATTCTTAGCCACATTGCTACTTTTGTAGCTTCACAGGCTGCCATATACTCTGCCTCTGTGGTGGCTATTGCTATGGTTGGTTGCTTTCTTGAATTCCAAGAAATTGCTCCTTGACAGTAAAGAAAGGTGTATCCTGTGGTGGATCTTGTGTCTTCTAAATTTCATCCCCAGTCAGCATCAGAGTATCCCACAAGATCCTGTTCTGAATCCTTATAAGTGTATCTTAAGCAGATATCAGCAGTCCCTTTCAGGTATCTAAAAATCTGAGAGCTGTAGTTTTTCTTGTATGCTTCCCTGTCTCAGGCCTGGGTAGACATTTTTCCCATTACCTTTTCCTTTATCACTGCCAGGTCTTTCACTGCTACTTTGCCTGAGTGCTTCTTGTAATGAACTGTATTTTTTTCCTTGATAATTCTGCTCTGACAAATCTGCTTTGGCCTGCTTGTCCCTTACTGGCACTCTCCTGGCAACTTGATATTTCTTTACTGCTTGTTTTGAGCTCTCAGCTGCAGTTGTAATGGGCTCCTGAGAAAGCTGCTAGTTTTTATCACTGCCGGATCCTTCACTGCTACCTTACCTGAGTGCTTCTTGAGTGGTGCTATGCCTTTTCCTTGTTAAATGTTATACTGGAGCATTTGTGTCTGTCTGCTTGTCCATTAGTGGCACTCTTCTGGCTACCTGACATCTCTTTAATGCTTGTTTGGAGCCTTTGGCCCTGCTTGAAATGGGCTCTTGAGGAAGCTGCTGATTTATAGCCATAGCACCCTTGCTCTTCTGCCTTTGATAGCTTCTGCTATTCTTAAGATACTTTCTTAGCATACCAATGCTGGCCCAAAATCTGTTTGCCCATTTGAATCCAGGATAATGCTCATGGAAGAAGTCAAGCTCATTCTGCTTGACCTTGAGCTCCTGATGGTCCCATGGTATGCTGGACTTAAGGTGATGTTGTCCTAGACTTCTGATGGCCTCTTGCATATTGGCTCACTCCTCATTATTGCACTCAACGGCTTAATGGATCTTCAACATCTTTTGACTTTTCCCTATGAGAAATAATTTGGTCCTGCAGGTGGATCCAATCTGGATCAGCCCTCAGGATCCTGTCAAGAGACTGTCATAATACCAACAGCTTGGAATCAGTGACCCTCTTAACAATCTTATGACAGGATCACAATAGCATTTTGCTAATTTTACTGCCAAATAAAGTTATAAAACCTGACAGGATTTGATTGGTGCTGTGACAATAATTGCATGGCATTGATGCAGTCTTGTTGTGCTCTACAACTATTTTGAATGGATCCAACTGGCCAGGACATTCAATAGACTTGTTCCATCATTCCAGCTGATCATAGTGCCCAATAGTGCCACAGCATGCCAGATGGTGCCTGATCATGCCACAGAGTGCCAGATGGTGCCATACAGTGCCAATTTGGGATCAAAATTGACATACATATGACCCTAAAGTATCCAATTAATAACAAAATATACAGCACTTTCTGGTGCCATGATCAATGGCACAATGGAACTGTTGTAAGAGTCTTGGAGATATTGGAAGTGATTGGGAGGACAAGTATATTATGTGGTTTTCACTTAATGATTTATTGAATGTAAAAGTAGTATTTATACTTTTACCTGGTCTTGGCATTACAAACACATAGAATAGGCTAAGGAAGGTCCCAAGAGCATGTGTGCAAAGTTTGGGGCTGTTTGGACAACTTTGAGAATTTTCATGTTCTGGGTACCTGGTATTTTAGTGAAAATATTCTAAGTAAATCCCGACAAGGAATTTGGTCAGTATTCTCTATGATTTGAAGGTGATGATCTAAGTGACTAAGTTAGGTGAATATTTAGGTGGAAATACAAATTTTTACAACACTCCCACTCAGCTAAATGTTCATACTGACTAGTCCTAATTTTGACCTAAGATATTCAAACTTGTCTCTAGCTAATGGTTTGGTAAATATGTCTGCAATCATTTCATCTGTAGGACAGTAAACTAAGCTAACTAAGTTATTCTCTATAGCTTCACGTATGAAATGATGTCCAATATCTATGTGCTTGGTTCTAGCATGAAAAGTTGGATTTCTACCTAATTGTATACATCCTTGATTATCTTGAAATAAAGTAATAGGCATTTTTTGACATAGGCCTAAATCTGTAAACAGCTTTCTTAACCACATTGCTACTTTTGTAGCTTCACAGGCTGCCATATACTCTGCCTCTGTGGTGGAAAGTGCTACGGTTGGTTGCTTTCTTGACTTCCATGAAATTGCTCCTTTACAGTAAAGAAAGGTGTATCCTGTGGTGGATCTTCTGTCTTCTAAATTTCGTCCCCAATCTGCATCAGAGTATCCCACAAGATCTTGTTCTGAGTCCTTATAAGTGTATCTTAAGCAGATATCAGCAGTTCCTTTTAGGTATCTAAAAATCTGCTTAACTGCTGCAATATGATCAGATCCATAGTTCTGATTATGTTGTCTGACAACTCCCACTGAATATGAGCTATCTGGATATGTTCCAAGCATGATATATATCAGAATGCCGACCATAGATTGATAAGGAAAGTCAGGGCTTTCAGATGGCACCAAGCTCTCTTGATTTGGTTGAGTTTTGACCAAGTTAAGGTTTGTCTCCATTGGGGTAGCTGCTGGTTTACAGTCTTCCATTTTGTACTTCTTTAGTATATCTTGAATATACTTGGATTGGCTTAGGGTGATAGTCTGGGTACTTCTGTCTATGGAGAACTTAATCCCTAAGTAGTAACTGAGTTCTCCTTGATCGGACATCTTGAACTCCTTAGATAGGTTGGATTTAGTCTCTTCCAATGTTTCTAGGTTATTGGTGGCTATAATAAGATCATCCACATATAGAGCTAATAGAACTGGATTTGTTCTATCTGGCCTATAGTATATACTATAGTCAGCATTACTCCTTTTGAAACTCAAAGATTCCAAATAACAATCTATCTTGCAATTCCAGGCTCTTGGTGATTGTTTGAGACCATATAGTGACTTTTTAAGCTTGTAGACCAAATGGGGGTTATCTTGGTCAACAAACCCATCAGGCTGGTCCATATACACGTCCTCATCAAGTTCTCCATTCAAAAATGCAGTTTTGACATCCATTTGATGAATAAAAACTTATATTTTGCTGCAATAGCCAAAATTAATCTGATGGAATTAAACTTGGCTACCAGTGCAAAGGTCTCAGTATAGTCAAGTCCTTTTGTTTGAGAGTATCCTTTGGCTACAAGTCTTGCTTTGTATCTTTCAATTGTACCATCAGCCTTGCATTTTGTCTTGAAGACCCATCTGCATCCAATTGATTTTTGGTTGATTGGTAATTTGACTAAGTCCCAAGTTTGATTTTCCATGAGGGCCTGATATTCCTCAGTCATTGCAGATCTCCAAAGCTTTGTCTGTGGGCTATTTAGGGCCTCTTTTACAGTCTGGGGTTCATCAATATGGACTGAATAGGCATAGGCTAAGTTTGTACCCTCATTGATATAGTAATTTGGGCTATTTCTTGTCTGATTTGATCTCTGGGCATTTGATACTGGAATGATCACTTCTGGGATATTCCTGGGCACTGATTCTGGCTGAACCACGGTTGTAGAGTCCTCTGGAGTGAAAAAATTTTCATTGTTTTGCTCTGATTCAATCCTGACAATTGGTGGACTTGAGATCAAATTTTCGTCATCATCTGATGTCATTTTTCGTGAAAATTTTGAATTTTCATCAAACAACACATCCCTGGACTTGATCAGCTTCTTTGCTTCGGTATTGTAGAGTCTGTATGCCTTACTCTCATTGCAGTAGCCCAAAAATATGCATTTTACACTTTTTGGCTCAAATTTTGACTGATTTCTGGCCAGTTTTTTGGCATATACTGTACACCCAAATATTCTTAGATGTTCTGCACTTGGTCTGTATCCATACCATGCTTCAAATGGAGTAGAATCACAAAGTATTCTGTTATAACTCCTATTTTTAAGATAAACAGTAGTGGCAACTGATTCTGCCCAAAAATCATAGGATAATTTGTAATCATACAGTAGTCTCTTGCTTTATCCCATGAATTTTGCAGAAGTGGATGAAGAGTTTTGAGGTATATTCTCCACCATTGTCAGAGCGTTTTTCTTGATTTTTTCACCAGTTTCTCTCTCCATGATGGCTTTAAACTCCCTGAGCTTAGACAGAGCTTCTTCCTTTCTCTCCATGAAGTAGACCCATGTGTATCTTGTATAATCATCAATAAAGGTGATTAAATACTTCATCCCGCCTAAGGATAAATTTTGCATAGGTCCACACAGATCTGAGTGAATTAGATCTAATTTTTTCTTAGTTTTGATTAGTCCAGAGCTCTTGAATGGTTGTCTGGCTTGTTTCCCATATATGCAGGCTTCACAGTGCTCCAAGTTAGCTGAGGAATCAATTTTTACTCCAGAATTAGCTGATCTTTGATAATTTTGTGTAAATAATCAAAATTGATGTGTCCAAATCTCCTGTGCCAAAGCATTGGTGTTTCTTCACTTAAGTTACTTATATTGGCTTCCAAATATGATGGAATATAAGTCAACTTGTATAGATTCTGATCTCTGATAACCAAAGCAATACAGGCACCATTTTGATCAGTGATTCTGCATCCAGAAATTTCTTGATATTGGGTAAAAAGTTCTTTTTGGTGTGTAAAGTGTTGAGAAGCTCCAGAGTCAATATACCACGTCTGAGAATCCTTGTTTGTGGTCATATTTAGTGCAGATATGAATAGCCTATCTTCAGTTGTTGCAGCATTTCCATATTCAGGCTTCTTTTGCTGATTATCTTACTTATTGAGACACCGGTCTGATGTGTGTCCTTTCCTTTTGCAGTAGTTTCAAAACAGGTTGCAGTTGCCTTTGTAGGGTCTTGGGTACCTCCTTTGTTGGTTATCATTGCTTATTAAAGCATTTTCTTCTTCCTTCTTATTGGTGCTTGTTTTTCTTAATTCTTCATCCAGGAGCCTTCCATATACATAATTTAAGGTCAAATCTTCAGTTCTGGACTCTAGGGCTGATATAAGGCCCTGAAACTTGTCCGTCAGGCTATTCAGGATGGTAACTATCACATCCTCATCAGTAGTTGGTACACCCACAGATTCCATCTCATCTACCAGCAGGGTAATTCTGTTAATTAGATTTTTCATTTCTTCTCCTGGAAGCATTGTTGTAGTAAAGAATTTTTGTCTCAGATACATCTTCTTGGCAGCTGAACATGACTGGTAGGTGTCTTCTAATGCTTTCCAGGCATTCTTTGCCGTTTTTGCTCTTGAGCATTGAATTAGCAATTTGTCCTTAACATTAAGGCAAATGCAGTTAAGGGCACTTTGTTCTTTCTTCTGGTACTTTAAGGCTTCCTCTCCCACATTTTTAGGAGGGCATTCTTCTCCCATGACAATATCCCAAAGGCCTCTTTCTTGTGGCAGCATCTTCATCTTCACCTTCCGCACTTGGTAGTTAGATCCATCTAACTTTTCAGCAGAGGGAAAAATTCCAGTAATAGCAGTAGTAGACATTGCAGAGAGTGACAGCTTGGGGCTCATAACCTGTTGTAAGAGTCTTGGAGATATTGGAAGTGATTGGGAGGACAAGTAGATTATGTGGTGTTCACTTAATGATTTATTGAATGTAAAAGTAGTATTTATACTTTTACCTGGTTTTGGCATTACAAGCACATAGAATAGGTTAAGGAAGGTCCCAAGAACATGTGTGCAAAGTTTGGGGCTGTTTGGACAACTTTGAGAATTTTCATGTTCTGGGTACCTGGTATTTTGGTGAAAATATTCTAAGTAAATCCCAACAAGGAGTTTGGTCAGTATTCTCTAGGATTTGAAGGTAATGATCTAAGTGACTAAGTTAGGTGAATATTTAGGTGGAAATACAAATTTTTACAACAGGAACAAGTCTAAGTGCCTTATATGGCAAAAATCTTGACAGTATTTCAATAGCCTCACAGCAAGACTCTGATGGCATTATAATGGCAGTATGGCAGCCTACAGCTAGTTCTGTATAATGCTACTGTACCAATTTACCAAATGGTATTTTGTTTTTCTACCTTGCCTTGTGAAATTCCTATATTCCATGGTAGAATCACCCCTCTGTATTTCCTTACCCACCACTACCTTGAGTATTCCACATATAGTTAAATAAAAAAAACTATGGCCTCCTGCTTACTAATCTCTTCAAACATGCACACCTGCTGCAATTGACATACTTCTATCACCTCAACTTTATGGCTTTTTAGTCAGATACTTGCAAAGTTGCCATATACCTTGTACTGTTGGTAGCATAAACATCTTGCAAACATATGCTTGCTGGTCACCACTTCTGCCCTGAATACCTCCTGGATATCCACAAAGAGCTTTTGGGTATTTAGCCAATATATTCCTTCTCCTGGCTGGATTCTAGTCCCCCTTATAGGTGTGCTCTGGCTCTTGTTTGCGTGAATTCTGCATTGAATAGTGTAGAAGCTGGCTTGTGACCAAGAGAAATCCACCATACCTTGGTAGAGTTCTCCTAATAAAAATTAGCTGCTTGTTGCACCCAACCCAACTTTGCATTACTTAGCAGATTACCCACACATTAGGGCTGCTTGACTTCTTAATGCCATAGGCATAGATGTCTCCATGTGCACATCTGTCCTCAGTATTTTCCAAATCTTCCTGGCTGTCCTCCAGGTGCCAACTTGTCACATCCATGATGGACTTGAAGGTAATATTCTTGATGAGATTGGGATATTGTAGTACACCAGACTTGACATGTCTTCATATCTCCCCACACATCTGCTGCATAGGAAACTCCCAAAAGGTGAGGCAAGGCCCAATATTCTCCACACAATGTGCATGATGGAGTAGAGAATGGATACAATAGTGGCAGAGATCTACACAGTCAGCTTTATGTTTGTAGTATAGCTGCTCAAATCCTGTCACAAACACCTTGCACAACAACTGTAGATGTGTCAAGTTGGCATTGGTGATCCACTTCTGGATAAATACAGCAGAGATCAATGCATTCAGCTTTATGTTGGTAGTATAGTTGCTCAATTCCCATTACAAACTCCTTGCATAACAGCTGTAGATGTGTCAAGTTGGCATTGGTGATCCACTTATGGATAAATATTCCTGCAATGTCCGCTTATGACTCCCAATGCTTCCAATGTACTCTTGGTAGGAATGGCTTTAGAATGCCACTTAATTAAATACATATCCAGTTCATCCAGTCTTTGCATTAGTATTGTTGCATATGTGTATGAATATTGATTGGCGCCTGTGAGATGTGCCTAGGGTAGTGATTATTCTATAATATCTTGCCAATTCTTTCAAATTTCTCCGGTATCTTGAGGGGCTCATTTAGCTTGAACTGCCCTATGTACAACTTGGTCATCAGTATAGGAGTATTGTTGAAAAGCAAATGCATTGCTCCCAGTGGAAAGCTTTTGCTCCAACAGATACCCTCTGTCTTAAGTATCTCTGGTTTCCAATTGATCCCATATTTCAGCCAATGGCTTGTAGCTTGACAACTTTGGTGCAGCTGCATGCTGATTTCTGTACATTCTCTCTGAGAAAAGATGATGTTCTTAGTGTTGGTGTTTGGGTAATAATAATGTGTTTGAGTTATGGAGTGAATCCCCTGGATCTCACACATTTGACAGTAATACTGTCCATTGTGCCCAGAAAAACCTGCTATCTTGCTGATGGCTGGGGTTTCTGCAATGCAGATGTTAATATGAGCTTTTGCATGACAGTCATCTACTTTTATCCTGCTAGAAAGCATACAAAACTTATCCAGCAATGGATACTGGTAGATATCCAGGTTGGATGGTGATTAAGGCCCAGATACCAGTAAGACTACTATCAGATTATTGCTCTGATACTGCTAGATGGGTGGCAGATTCAGATTGATGAGAATCAGTGGCCAGCAGGATTTACTAGTAGAGTACTTGTTTAATGAGTATCCATCAAGTCCTAAGGCAAAGGCATGGTCAAATATACCTTCAAAGTAGACCTTGCTTCTTAGCTGTTTGTGATGATTGCCATCAAATATATTGGATATGTTTGCACTTGATTGATACTGAGTGTGGTACTGTATAGCTTTGTAATATATCTTGGACTGCTTTAGCTTCTTTAGATGTGGTATTATTGGAATATATCTGAAGTGTGAACAATGCTTTCCCTCAATGGTGGTGGATTCCTGACAATTTGAACATGATGTAATAGTGGCATTTTTGGATGTGAATGCCATACAACTGTTAACACATGCGGGAATCAGGACAGTATTGGGAGCATATGCTGTCAGCTGCATCACAGTTGTCCACATGTAACATGTACATGGTAAGTTGCATCCCAGAATGATTTTGGCAACAAGTAGTAATATATACTCAAAGCCCTAGTAACTGATATTAGTGGAAATGTGCTACTTCTCTGGCCAGAACATTACATCATTCACCAGTAGATGGATTACTGGGCTCACATGGCTCCATAAAGTATCATTGGCATTTGTTTCAACAGGTGTTGTCTCATTGCATATTGTAACTTGACTGGGCTCATATGTAGTTCTGTTGTTAAGAGAGATAGGTGCGCAATCCATCAGTGAGCCATCTTTGTCAAAGCTATCACTCTGCATGCCATATTAAGACAGCTGAGGTAAGCCTAAAGGTGTCACAAACTCACCTGACTCAGTTTGCGCAAGGTGGCAAGAATGGTCAGGTGCCAATATAAAAGTATCAACTGGCCAGCAAGATAATGTTGGTACATTAGTGACTGATGAATGGTCAAATATGACTTATGTGGCAAAACATTGGCTGTGATCCTTGTAATACTTTGTATGCTGTCTGCATGCTTAATGGCTGAGAGGCTTGCTACAACAGCTACATGGTCTGTTTTCTCTTGTCTTACAGCATTGAATCAAGGTAGTCTTGTCCATGGGTCAAACAGTATGACCTTCAAAAATATAGCACAATTATAAACCTTTTGTCAATGCTCATATGAATTTAAGACAGTCTTGTATTTGAGACATTGCACCTACAAAATGTAAGATTCAATGATGACCCACCATAGTAAGCATTATAAACAAAGTTGTGG
Organism: Basidiobolus meristosporus CBS 931.73; assembly: GCA_002104905.1. Taxonomy (NCBI): domain Eukaryota; kingdom Fungi; phylum Basidiobolomycota; class Basidiobolomycetes; order Basidiobolales; family Basidiobolaceae; genus Basidiobolus; species Basidiobolus meristosporus. Next base: position 61,963 of record MCFE01000437.1, on the reverse strand, counting down.
CACCACATTCACACATATATGTAGCACCATTTCTCCTTTGGCTTGACTCACTTCCATATAAATGCCTCCAAAAAATAAAGCAAAGTTGTCTGGTTCCCAACCAAGCCCCACTCCTGACAGCAACAGAAGTATGGTTGGACAACAGCTTGCTTTAAATTCAGTGCAACAAGCAGGGCTACATCTAAAAAAGGGCATCTTAACAGTGTGCCCACTAAAGGTAATAATGCAGACTCCTCAGATGCTCAGTAAGATAGGCAATTAAGAACCTCTGCAGAGCTGCAAGCTGACTGTTATGCTCAGGCAGATGAGAATGTAGCAAATGCAGTGCCTTCATTTGAAGACCAGTAAGTAGACTTGTTCCATTGGATAGTGCCACATTGAGCCATGAGTGCCAAATGATGCCATAGTGTGCCAGAGAGGCCAAGTGAGCCTATACTTGGCCACAGAGTGTGAAACATAGCTCTGCATCTTCATGCAAAGCAGCCCCTGTGCTTCACCCATTGTGCTGGGGAAAATCCATTTTTTGCCCTTTTTTTTTGGATCAATGTTGTGCAGGATGTGTTAGAGCACAAGCAGATTGAAGATATGCATCTGGTACTCAATACCCACGGCACTCTGAATCTAGCTCCTGTAGCTTGTATCATGTCACTAAAATGAATGGCACTATCTTGGTCCACTGGTACTATCTGGCACTATATTTAAATATTAGCCCTAAAGTAAGATCTATACAAAGCACTTATAGTGCCATATGGTACCAGTGGACCAAGATAGTGCCATTCATTTTTGTGACATGATACAAGCTACAGGAGCTAGATTCAGAGTGCCATGGGTATTGAGTACCAGATGCATATCTTCAGTTCTCCTGTGCTCTTACACATCCTGAGCTACATTGATCCACAAAAAAAGGTAAAAAAATGGATTTTCTCCTGCGCAATGGGTGAAACACAGGGGCTGCTTTACATGAAGATGCAGCGCTATGTTTCACACTCTGTGGTCAAGTATAGGCTCACTTTACCTCTCTGGCACACTATGGCATTATTTGGCACTCATGGCTCAATGTGGCACTATCCAACGGAACAAGTCTAGTAGCTGTCATAACATCACCACCACCCTTATTAGCAAGTATACCGTCAGCTCATACTGATGTATTAATGAAGCAATTAGGTGCAGTGGCTGATAGGATAGATGCGATGGCCAAGAGAAACCAGGAAATAGTCCAGTAGCAGGATGAGGGGATAATATATATAGAGTAATCAATATCCTGGGTAGACAAAGCAGTATCTTTGATGTAAAGAAGGACCTCAAGTAGCTCAACATCACAGCCAAGAATTGAGCCATTTCCCAATGTAACATCAAAGGAACACTATACAGTCTTAGAAGCACAACAACAGTGCCCAATGATAAGTCCACAGAAAAACCTATTGCAGCATGGGAGAGAGACAATGTGGTGTTTAATCTAGAGCCTAAAAATCAAAAGACATTGAAGATTCATCTAGCCATTGAGTGCAATAATGAAGAGTGGGCTAATTGTCAAGAGGCCATCAGAAGTCTAGCACACTATTGCCACAAGGCTGGCATAGCATGGGACCATCAGGAACTCAAAGCCAAGCCAAATGCACTTGACTTGTTCCATGAGCATTTTCCTGGATTCAAATGGACAAACAGATTTTGGGCCAGCATTGGTATGCTAAGAAAGTATCTTAAGAATAGCAGAAACTATCAATGGCAGAAGAACAAGGGTACCATGGCTAAAAACCAGCATCCTCTAGAGCCTGTTACAAGCAGGGCCAAAAGCTCCAGACAAGTGTCAGAGTGACTTCAGGTAGCTGGAAAAGTGCCAATCAGGGACAAGCAGGCAGACGTGGATGCACCAGCACAGCAATTATCAAGGAAAAAGCATAGCACCACTAAAGAAGCACTCAGTCAAAGTAGCAGTGAAGGACCTGGCAGTGATAAAAACTAGTGGCTTTTACAGGGGCCCATCACAACTACAGCAGAGAGCTTGAAACAAGTAAAAAGAAACTTCAGGTTGCCAGGTGAGTGCCAGCAAGGGGCAAGCAGGCCAAAACAGATGTGTCAGTGCAGAATTTCTCAAGGAGAAAATATAGTTCATTACAAGAAGTACTCAGACAATGTAGGAGTAGAAGACCTGGCAGTGATAAAGGAAACAGTAAAGGGAAAAATGTCTACCCATGGCTGAGACAGGGAGGCATGAAAAAAAATGTAGCTCTTGCCAATTAATGCCACAAGCCTGGAACAGACTGAATCTCATCATAGCTAAGAAGAATTACCAACAAGAAAACATCAGTTTTCACAAGAGTTGAAAGTGCAGCCAGTTGTGCTACACTCCAGTAAGGCAGATGAGTTTGCAGGGAAAGGCAATTTACCTACTACAGCCTCCATCTCCTCCATTGTTGACAGAGTACAGTTCCCACTGACAAGCAAGGCTACAATGTTAAGAACTTGAAGCAATATTACAATGCCTTCAGTGGAATTTTGGAACATTAACAGGCTCACCATGGGGATGCAACACTTCTTCAAGAGCAGTGCTCAAGAAAACACACTTGAATATTGCAAGGATTTGTTGCAAAGACTGGCAGATGAGGTGCTAGACCTTGCAGTGCCGGCTGAAGACCAGGACATATGGGAACCAGTGAATGAGCAGTGGCATAAAGCTGTTAGGTTCCCACCAAAGTTGTGGAACCAGAGCATTACAGCAGAAATACTTATTAAGTGTGGGGTTGGGCTTAATGTTGGTGTAAGGTATAGGGACTGTATAGGTCAATACAATTGGCAATTGAGGTACAACTGAAGTTTCAATGGAAATAGAGCAATTTGTATGCATAAAAAGTAAGGAGTGTGAAAAAGAAGCAATAGCCAATCAATGCACACAAATGTAGGAGCTGATAAAGTGTCCAGGGTCAGAAAGTGAGTGAAATGGCAGGGAACCAATTAAAAGCCACTTGTATATTGTTTGATGAAGAACTTTGACTATGTTTTTTTGCAATATCTGGGGTACAATTATTTTTCAATGGTCACTGCACAGTGCCCTGATAGGATCAGTACCTCTTAGTCATGGGACTTCAGCTTTGTCACAGCCTTTTGGCAGGATCATTACAATAGTTTTTCATAGGGTTTTAGGCCCAATGGGATTTGAGTGGCTACACTACAAACATAAAGCTGAACACATAGATCTCTGCCACTACTGTATCAATTCTCCACTCCATCTTGCCTGGTGCGTGGAGAATATTGGGCCTTGCTTCACCTTTTTGGAGTTTCCTATAGAGCAGATGTGTGGGGGATAGAAAGACAAGTCAAGTTGCAGGTTCTACTGCATCCTAATCTCATCAGGAATATTACCTTCAAGTCTGTGATAGATGTGATAGTTGGTACTTGGAGGACAGCCAGAAAGAACTGGAAAATACTGAGGATAGATGTGCACATGGAGACACCAATAGATTTGTTCTGTTGGATAGTGCCACATTGAGCCATGAGGGCCAAATGATGCCATAGTGTGCCTGGGAGGCCAAGTGAGCCTAAACTTGGCCACAAAGTGTGAAACATAGCTCTTCATCTTCATGCAAAGCAGCCCCTGTATTTCACCCATTGTGTTGGAGAAAATCCATTTTTTGACCTTTTTTTTTGGATCAATGTTGTGCATGATGTGTAAGTGGACAGAAGGACTGAAGACATGCTTCTGGTACTCAATACCCATGGCACTCTGAATCTAGCTCCTGTAGCATATATCATGTCACAAAAATGAATGGCACTATCTTGGTCCACTGGCACTATCTGGCACTATATTTAAATATTAGCCCTAAAGTAAGACCTATACAAAGCACTTATAGTGCCATATAGTATCAGTGGACCAAGATAGTGCCATTCATTTTTGTGACATGATATACTCTACAGGAGCTAGATCCAGAGTGCCATGGGTATTGAGTACCAGATGCATGTCTTCAGTCCTTCTGTCCTCTTCACATCATGCACAACATTGATCCTAAAAAAAAGGTCAAAAAATGGATTTTCTCCAGCACAAGGGGTGAAACACAGGGGCTGCTTTGCATGAAGATGCAGAGCTATGTTTCACACTCTGGGGCCCAGTTTAGGTCTACTATGCCTCTCTGGCATGCAATGGCACTATTTGGCACTCATGGCTCAATGTGGCACTATCCAACGGAACAAGTCTAATGCTTCCAGGATCAAGATGCCAAGCAGCCCCAATGTGTGGGTAATCAGCCAAGTAATGCAAAGTAGGGTTGGGTGCAACAAGCAACTAATTTGAACAGAAAAGCTCAGCCAAAGTATGCTGGGTTTCTCTTGGTCACAAGCCAACTACTGCACCATTCAATACAGAATTCATTCAAACAAGAGTCAGAGCACACGTATAAGGAGGACTAAAATCTAGTAGGGCAAAGGAATATATTAGCTAAATACCAAAAGGTTCTTTGCAGATATTCAGGAGGCATTCATGGCAGAAGTGGCAGCAACCTAGTATATGTTTGCAAGATGTATAGGTTACCAGCAATACAAGACATATGGCAACTTTGCAAGTATTACACTGAAACGCCATAAAGTTGAGGTGACAAAAGTATGTCAATTGTGCTGGGTGTGTGCATTGGTAGAGGTTAGTAAGCAGGAGGCCATAGTGTTTGTTGATTTGACCTGTATGTGAATATAATAAAAATAAAGAGGGGTGATTCTACAGTGGAATCATGTATTGCACAAGGGCAGGTAGAAAAAGGAAATACCATTTGGTAAATTGGTATGGAAACATTATACAGAACTAGCTGTAGGCCTCAATACTGCCAGGATACTACTATTGGAGACTTGCAATGAGGCTGCCAAAGCACTGTCAAGTTTTTTGTCATATAAGGCAATTGGATGTACTGGCCAGTTAGATCCATTTAAAATTGCTGCAGAGTGCATTAAGACTGCAACAATGTCATGCAATTATTGCCACAGCACTGATCAAACCTTTTCAAGTTTTATAGCTTTATTTGGCAGTAAAGTAGCCAAATGCCATCATGATCCCATCATAAGATCATTAAGAGGGCCAATAATTCCAAGCTGCTGATATTATGATGGTCTCCAAACAAGGTACTGACAGCTGATCTGGATTGTATCCACTTGCAGGACCAAATTATTTTTATAGGGGATTGTTTGAGACCATATAGAGTTATTTAAGCTTGAAGAATAGATGGGAGTTATCTTGATTAACAAACCCATCAGGATGGTCCATATACATGTCTTCATCAAGTTATCTATTCAAAAATACAGCTTTTACATCACTTGATGTATAAAAAACTTATATTTGGCTAAAATAGCCAATATTAATCTGATGGAATTAAACTGGGCTACTGGTGCAAAGATCTCAGTATAGTCAAGTCCTTTTGCTTGACAGTATCCTTTGGCCACAAGTCATGCTTTGTATCTTTCTATTGAACCATCAGCCTTATATTTTGTCTGAAAGACCCATCTGCATGCAGTTGATTTTTGGTTGATTGGTAATATGACCAAATCCCAAGTTTGATTTTCAATCTGGACCTGATATTCCTCAGACATTGCAGATGTCCAAACTTTGTCTGAGGGCTATTTAGGGCCTCTTTTACAGTCTGCAGCTCATCCATGTGAGCTGATTAGGCATAGGCATAGTTTGTACCCTCATTGATATAGTAATTGGGGCTATTTCTTGCCTAGTTGAATCTCCTGGCATTTGATACTGGAGAGATCACTTCTGGGATATTCCCTGTACTGATTTAGGCTGAATTACAGTTGTGGGTCTACTAGAGTGAAAATGCTCTCATTGTTTTGCACCAGTTCAATCCTGACTATTGGTGGAGTTGATACTGAGTTTCTGTCATCATCTGATGCTGTTTTTGGTAAAATTTTGAATATTCCTCAAATGGCAAATCCTGGGACCTGATCAGCTTCTTTGCTCTGGTATACATCTGCTGGTCAATAATGTGAAGTTATAGGTAGAAAAATGTCATGTTTCCACAACTATCAGTAACAAGGGCTTTCAGGATTTACTACTACTCCTTGCCAAGTTCATTCTGATATGCATCTTCTCATGGACAGGATAAATATGGACAACTGTCAAGCAGCTGACATCATATGATCCAGAAACTGTACTGATACCAGCATGTACCAACAGTTGCATGGCATTCACATCAGAAAAAGCAACCATTTTCAGGTGTCAAAACTGGTGAGGAATCCACCACAATAGGAGGAAAGCATTGTTCTTACTCATATATGCTCAGTAATACACCATCCAAAGACACTCATTAGGTCCAACAAATATTGTGAAGTTAAAAAGTGCCGCATGCAGTATCAATCAAGCACAAACATTTCTGATAATTTGATGGCAAACATCACCAACAACTAAGATGCAAGGGCTACTTTGAAGGTATGTATGATGATGCTTTTGACTTGGCACTTGATGTATTCTCATTAAACAAGTACTCTGCCAGCAAATCCTGCTTGACACTGATTCCCATCAACCTTAAGCTGCCTCCTATCTTACAATATCAGAGCAAAAATTTTATAGTAGTCTTATTGGTGTTTAGGCCTCAATTATCATCAAACCTGGACAACTTCCTATATCAAGTGTGGATGAGTTTGTATGCTTTTCAGCAGGATACCACTGAGTGACCATCATATCAATGCACATATTGATATCTCCATTAGAGATACCCCAGCCATCAACAAGACAGCTGGCTTTACTGGGCATAATAGATAGATTTGCTGTTAAATGTGTGAGATTCAGGGGATTGAACCATAACTTACATACATTATTGATATCCAAACACCAACACTGATAAAAACATCTTCCCACAGAGACAACATACAGAAGTCAGTATGCAATTGGCTGCAAAGTTTGCCAGCTACAAGCCATTGGCTGGAATATAATTCCACTGAAGGCATTGTGATGGTCTTTTGAATTCTTGACATTGTAGCCATGTCTGTCAGTGTGATCTCCATGCTGTTAACAATGCTGGACATGGAGACTGTGGTAGACAAACTATCTTTCTGTACAAGCCCATCTACCTTACTGGAGTGTGGCACACCTACCTGCACCTCCAACTGTTCTGAAAACAGTTGTTTCTTGTTGGTAATTCTGCTTAACTATCATGTGATTCAGTCTGTACCTGACCTACACCAAAGGTTGACAAAAACTGCAGCTTTTTTCATGCTTTGCTGTCTCTGGACTAAGTAGATTTTTTTCCCTTTCCCTTTATCAATGCCAGCTCTTTCACGACTACTTTGTCTGAGTTTTTCTTGTATTGAAATATGTTCTCTCCATGATAAATGATGCTCAGATGCATGTGTATTGGCCTACTTGTCTCTTGCTGGCACTTTGCTGGCAACCTGATGCTTCATTTCTGCTTGTTTCAAGCTTTTGGCCTATGCTGTGAAGGGCTCCCATGGTAGCTGCTTGTTTATATCACCACCAGGTCCTTCACTGCTATTATGATCAAGTGCTTCTTCAATTGAACCAAGCTTTTTCCTGCAAAAATGTTGAGCTGGTGCATCTGTGTCCGCCTGCATTTCCCTTATTGACACTCTTTCAGCTACCTGATGTTTCTTTGATGCTTGTTTGGAGCTTTTGGCCATGCTTGTAACAGCTCTCAAGGAATCCACTGGTTTTTAGCCATTGTACCCTTGTCCTTCTGCCTTTAATAGCTTCTGCTATTATTAGTATACTTTCTTAGCATACTAATGGTGGCCTCAAATATGTTTGCTTGTTTGAGTCCAGGATAATGCACATAGAGCAAGTCAAGCATGTTCTGCTTGGCCTTGAGCTCCTGATGATCCTATGGTGTGCCAGCCTTAAGGTATTGGAGTGCTAGACTACTTACTGCCTCTTGAATGTTAGCCCACTCTTCATCATTGAACTCAGCAGCTTTGCATATCTTCAATTTCTTTAACTTCTTGTGCTTTAGTATAAGCACTACATTCTTGCCCTCCCATGCTGTGATAGGTTTTTCTGTGGGTTTTATCTTTGGGCACTGTTGTTGTGCTTCAAAGACAGTATGGTATTCCTCCGCTGTTACATTGAGATATGGCTCAATTCTTGGCTGTGGCATTGAGCTAATTGAATTCCTTCTTTGCAGCAAACATATTGCTTTCTCTACCTGGGACATTGATTACTTTAGAGCATCTAGCCATGCACCTTGTTTCTGGGCTATTTTCTGATTAATCTAGGCCATTGCATCTATCCTTTCAGCCACTACATCTTCTTGGCTCAGTAATGCTTTGGCATAAGCTCACAGCATACTTACTAATATTGGTGCAGGCAATGTTAGATTGGCCACTTGTTGGTCGTCAACTGAAGGTACTCCTTTTGCTGTATTCACATCTGCCTTAGCATTATCTCTGAGAAAAAAAAACTGCAAAAAGGCCTGCAAAATACCATTATAGTGCCAACAGAATTTCAAGTTTCTGAAAATTGACAACTCAAGTATCCCTGTTTGTTGCTGATGGGCAGGCAAGCCAACAGGCTCTCCGGGAGAAGACTAGACAAACTAGCATCCATACTGAATTTAGTAATTAGCTGCCCATTACTTCTATCCAAAGTTGCATTTGTAATCTGTGACCTAAAACACCAGCTGAATACCAGTAAGAAATCATTAGAATACTGGCATAATACCAGCTAAAAATCAGATGAAATCCAAGTCTAAGATTTTTCAAACACTATGGTCAGCCTGAGTCTCTGCAGAGATTCCCAATTGCCTACTTGACTGAGAGTCTCAGGAGTCCGCATTATTACCTTTAGTGGGCACATTGTCCACAGGGCCTTTTTGGATGGAGCCCTATTTGTTGCACTGAATGGCAAAGAAGCTGTTGGCCAACCGTTCTTCAATCTTCCCAAACAACAGTACCCTACATGAGCCTATTAAGATCCCATTATGCAATGAGACTACACCTGTCAAAAAAAATGCCAAGGATACTTTACAGAGTCAAGTAAGCCCAGTAATCCATCTACCAGTGAATGATGTGATGTTGTGGCTAGAGAAGTAGTGCATTTCCATTAATATTAGTAATGGGAGCTGTGAAGATTTAATACCACCTCTTGCCAAAATCATCCCATGATGCAACTTACCATGTAAATGGTATAAATGAACAACTGTCATGTGGCTGGCAACAAATGACCCAGTGACTATCCTAATATCAGGATATGTTAGCAGCTGAATGGAATTCACATTAAAAAAGGCCACTATTGCTAGGTGTCCAACTGGTCAGGAATTTGCTACTATTGGGGAAGACATTGCTCACACTCCAGATATATTCCTGTGATACCCTGTCTAAAGAAGCCAATGCCATCCAACAAATATTGTGAAGCTATAAAGTACTGCATTCAGTATCAATCAAGCACAAATATATCTGATATATTTGATGACAAACATCACCAATGGCTAAGCAGCAAGGACTACTTTGAGGGTATATATGACCATGCCATTGCCTTGGCATTTGATGCATTCTCATTAAGCAAGTACTCTACCTGTATCCATTGCTGGATGAGGTATGTATGCACTGCAGTGGGATAAAAGTAAATGGCTGTTGTATCCAAGCACATAATATTATCTGCATTGGAGATATCCCAGCCATCAGCAGGATAACTGGCTTTCCAGGACACAATAGACAGCATTTGACTAAAAACTGATCTTACTCAAACATTTAAACAGCAGATCATAACATTCTCCCCTACTAAAGTTACAAGTGTTCCCCTGATTTTCTTTTCTTCTGATACTAGTATCCTGATGGTTCAGTATTGTCAGCAAGTCTTGCAAGCTTGAGTTGGTCATTATAAACTAAGTCTTCCAAAATATTGCCTTGCTTGTCCACAAGTTGGTAAGTTACAAATGGACATTAATCTTATGATCTTGAAGGGTCCTAATCATTGTGGCTCAAACTTCTTCCATGTGTTTTTTCACTGTAATACAAAGTTCCCAACTATCAATGCCTCTGGTGATAAAGTCCTATCAAATATCAGCTTCATCTTTGCTGCATTCTGCAATACTTTTGCCTGTGCCTCTTGACATCTTTGTTCCAGCTGTTGGTGTCTACTTGGCTGACTGATCTCATCTTCTAGGGCAATTGTAAGCTTTGTTGTGTGAGATCTCCTGGAATCCTTGGCTCACATCCATACACAAAGTAAAATGGCAATTGTTGAGTGGTACTCTGCACTCTTACTCTGCAGGCAAAGAGTGCTTGGTCTATATACTCATCCCACTTACTGACAACTCCATTTTCATGCTTAGTCAGCATTTTTCAAAATAATCCATTAAACTACTAAGTCACTCCATTGCTTCTAAGGTAATATGCTGTGGTATTCAAGTGTCTGATCTGTTGCATTTCCAAGTAAGCTTCCAAAATCTTTGCCACAAAGTTGCAACTTTATTAGATAAAATCTCTACAGGGCATCCACACTTCATGATGATCTCATGGTATATGAAACTTGCAGCTTCTTGTTCACTGGCTACAGGTACCATTTTGGCCACTGGCCATATAGTGACATGGTCAATTGCTACTAGAGTCCAATGGTTGAATTTCCTGGTGGTTGACAGTCTTCCAACAAAGTCAATTACCCATCCCTCAAATGGTCTCACAGGCTTGAAGGGAAAGAGCTCAGCAATTCTCTGCTGTTAGCCTTGGTTGCAAAGGCAATTAGGGCAGGTTTTCAGTTGTGCAACTTGTTCTAGTTCTAATAAGGCATCAGCAGCCATGTTGTTTCTCCCAGGGCAGTAGACAATCTCCAAGTCAAATTGCTGAATGTATTCACTGCATCATGTCATTTTTCTTGATACTACCTTATGAGTAAATATATACTTGAGTTGGGCATGATCAGTCTTCACAGAATAAACTCATTCTGAAGTCAGGTATTCTTAAGCTTGGCAGCTGAGCAAGTTCATTCTTGAGTGTCTGGAAGGCAGTCTCATAAGCTATGTCTAACTTGTAGATATTGTCATTCTTGAGGATATCAGTTAAAGAGCTGCAATACGTGCAAAGGACTTGACAAGTCTCCAATAATAGAAAACCATTCCAAGGGATGATCTGATTTCCAATATGCTGTGGGGCTGCTTCAGATTCTTGATGACTTCAACCTTCTTGGGGTCTAAGGTCACTCCTATACTAGTCACTAGGTGCCCCAGGTATTTAACATGCTGCTTTAAGAATTCACTCTTTACTAGCTTGCTGTACAGCTTGTTCTCTCTTAGCTTCTTTGAGACCTTTTCAATGTGCACCAAGTGCTCCTCTTCTGTCTTGCTGTTGATTGATATGTCATCTAGGTAGATTGTCACAAACTTGTCTAAGTATTCCTGGAGGACTGTTTGAATTAAGGTCATGAATGTTGCAGAGGCATTGGTGTGGCCAAAACTCATGACTCAGTACTTGCAATATCTATATCTGGTACTAAATGCTGTCTCAGGGATGTCTTCCAGCTTTACCCTAATATGATTGTATCCTGACATACAGTCAATCATGCTCAATATGGTAGCTCCATTGAGTTGGTCCAAAAGCTCATCAGTCTAAGGTACGGGGTACTTATTCTTCATGGTACCTGAGTTGAGGGCTCTGTAGTCAATGTACATTAGACTTGTTCCTTTGGAGAGTGCCACATTGTGCCATGAGTGCCAAAAGATGCCATAGTGTCCCAGGGAGGCCAAGTGAGCCTATATTTGGCCACAGAGTGTGAAACATAGCTCTGCATCTTCATGCAAAGCAGCCCCTGTGTTTCACCTGTTGTACTGGAGAAAATCCATTTTTTGACCTTTTTTTTTGGATCAACATTGTTCAAAATGTGTCAGGGCACAGAAGGACTTAAGACATGCCTCTGATACTCAATACCCATGGCACTTTGAATCTAGCTCTTGTGGCTTGTTTCATGTCACAAAAATGCATGGCATTATCTTGGTCCACTGGTACTGTCTGGCACTATAAGTGCTTTATATAGGTCTCACTTTAGGGCTAATATTTATATATAGTGCCTGATAGTACCAGTGGATCAAGATAGTGCCATGCATTTTTGTGACATAATACAAGCTACACAAGCTAGATTCAGAGTGCCATGGGTATTGAGTACCAGATGCATGCCTTCAATTGCTTTGTGCTCCTACACATCCTGCAAAACATTGATCCAGAAAAAAAGGTCAAAAAATAGATTTTCTCCAGCACAATGAGTGAAACACAGGGGCCTCTTTGCATGCAGATGCAGAGCTATGTTTCACACTCAGTGGCCAAATATAGGCTTGCTTGGCCTCCTTGGTACACTATTGCATCATTTGGCACTCTTGGCTCAATGTGGCAATATCCAATGGAACAAGTCTATTAAGTGCTTCATCATTCTTTTTCACAAAATACTGGTGCTCCACAGGTGGACTTGCTGGGTTGGATATATCCTTGCTTCAATAACTGTTCTATTTGTCTTTTCATCTCTTCCAACTTCAATGGACTCATTCTGTAAGGTGTCTTACTTACTGGGGGGCCAAATCCTGTGTCAATGGCCTGATCCACATCTCTGACAGGGGTAGGCTTACAAGTTCATTTGAAAGTGTATCTGAATATTCCTTCAAAAGTTTCTGGACCTTCAGGGGTGCTAGAGTACAGGAGATTTCCTGTGACACTGCCATGAGGAGCATCTGGCTACCTTTTCTAAGTGCTCTACAGAACTATATCTAGCTAAGCTCATTTGTTTCACACAAACCAGAGTTGACCAAGTTGAAATCCAGTCTGGCAGGTAACTGCTCATAGGTCTTTTAGTCTGTCAGGATCTGAGTAGCTTGTGTTCTACAGTTGATTGATGGATTACAACTAAATAGCCAGATTTTTCCAAGTACAAGGTCAAACTTGCAGTTCTTAAATGTAAAGGCCTCTAGGTTTTCTTCATAGTTGTTTATCCTCATTCTTACTGGCTGAATAATATGGTCAATTATGTGAGAGTTCCCATCTCCTGTTAGCATTGAAGTTGATGTGGTGGGTTTTGAGTTGATTCCAGCTTTCAAAGCAAATTGCGCTAACATGTACTCATGCAATGCTCCTGAGTCAATCATGATTTGGCAGCTACTCCATTAGTTACCCCATTCAAGTATAGTAGATATCCTGAGCTTGAGGTCATTTGGATACATATTTGTCATTTATATGCAAGGTGAGTTCTGAGTCTTCTTCAAGTTCATCCTCCATGTTGCTATGCTCAAGGGCTTCAAAATGCTGAGGATTCTTGGTGACTAGTGTTCATTTCTTCTCTGAGGGCAGTACTTTGCAATATGTCCTTGCTGGTGGCAATGAAAGCAAGGTTCCTTGTTCTTACATTCTTCTGTATAGTGTCCATTTCCATTAGCAGTACTTCTGATTGTCATCTTCCATAATTACTGTGGCCTCTCTGAGTAGTCATTGTGGGCATTTCAACTCCAAACATAGCTGAGTCATACTCATTGGCAATCTTTACAGCTTCTTCAATAGTTTGAGGTATCTGATAATTCACTTCCTTGCAAATTCTTTCCTTCAACACATCAATATAGTATACAACTTGACCCGTGAAGTTCATTTGTTCAATTTGTCCAGGAAGACATCTGTATTCATAGATTTGTTCTAGGTCCATACCTTTCTGTCACAGTGTCTTGAGCTTCCTTCTCAGTAGTTACTGCTGGTGAAGGGGCTCAAAAGTATCATGAATTTCCAACACAAATGCATCCCAGGTAGAGATTGAAGAGTACCCATCATAGTGGCCAGCATGATCTTGTTGTGGTGCCACTGTAAAGCTGCATCAGTTAAGTAAGAAGCTGCATAATGCAACTTGCTTTCTGGAGCAGTTCCCTGGCCTTGAAAGCTTCCTTAATTTGGAAGAGCCAAGTTCCCAGGTTTTCATTGACTCTACCATGGTACTGGTTGACCTGAGCACTAGAGATGCTCTTGACAATGTTTTGCTGGTTCTGTTCCATGGTAGCCATTCCTTGTTGCTGCTGGCTAAGGATCAGGAGTTACCATTGCTACTGGGCCAGGATTTGCTGCATAGCATTCTTCCATTCTTGATTTTCTGTCATCTTGAGGGGGGGGCTTCTTCTTTCTTTGGGGAAGGTTTCTATTTATTGCTGCTACCAATTTGATAAGTCTTGATAAAAGAATAGTCAAGGTATACACAGTTTAGCTTTAATTGATCATTATTAAGGTTGCAGCAGCTCCTTATATACATTTTATCAAGTAAATTGCTGACTAATTGTATTCCATAATGTAGGTTGTGGCTGTTGACTCATTTGATGGCATCAGCATTGCTCAAATATATGTTGCCTAATATATCAATTTCTATGTGATAAGGATCTGATAATTCTTCTGCTGACCAATTCTACTAATCTAATAGATAACACTGATATGCTGATAGGCCAAACATGAAACTAATTAAATTGATTAAAAACTGACCTAACTTAAACATTCATGCAGTATATCATGGCACATTCACCATTAGATGACTTAATGCACCCACTTAGCTCCATAGGTATATATGGCATTTTTCTATTTGTATTGAATCAGCACAAATCAGAATTTTGCCAGGCTCATTCAAGGTACTGTTGTTGGAGAACTTAGGCTCATAATCCATCAGTGAGACATATAATTCAGAACTATCACCCTGTTTGCCATATTCAGAAGGCTGAGATGAGCCTACAGGCATGACAAACTCACCTGGCTCAGTTTGCGCAAGATGGCACATACTTCTAGATACCATTGTAGAAGTATCTGGTAGCAAGCCCAAAATTGTTGGCACAGTAGTGAATGATCAATAAGTAAATATTGCTAATGTTACAAAACTCTGGTTATGATCCTTGCGGTATTTCCCATGCTGTCTGTGTGCTGCATGGCTGGGAGGCTTGCTACAGTATTTACATGGTCTTTTTTCTCTTTTCTTACAGCGTTCAATCAAATTAGGCTTTTCCATTAGGCAAACAGCTTGACACTCAATGATGTAATGCTTTTAGATCACTTTTGTAATTATACTCATGTAAATTTAAGACAGTCTTCTACTTGAGACTTTGTACCCTGATATAATTAAGATCCAAGGATGACACATCAATGTAAGCATTATAGAAATTGTGGCACTGCACACACATATAAGTAAGACTATTTCCACTTTGATTTGACTCTCTGTCATATGCATGACAAACTCAACAAAGCTTGTGTGGGAGAGATAGTGGTGTTTGTGGCAAAGTCCAAAAGACTTTGAAGATTTGTGGAGCTGTTCAGTGCATTGATGAAGAATTGGCTAGTATTATTGAGGTTGTAAGAGTCCTAGCATGCCATTGTCTTCAGGCCAGCATAACATGTTACCATCAAGAACTCAAGGCCAAGCAGAATGTGCTTGACCTGTGTGGGTTATTACTGACTGTACTTTGTGAGTGGGAGAGCTTGTAGGTCAAGTTTGTACCACTTGGTTCAGAATAGCTTCCAATAGAAGGTAGCAAGGCAATCAAGACTTGTGTTTATTTCCATCCAAATCTTCCTGTCCTTGCACTTGGTTCAATTTGATATGTATATATATCACTTGGTGGGGCTTAGATAACAGACAGTGCATCATAAAATAGGGGCATGAGCACTTTCCTGTTATGGTAAGTGCTCTAACTAGATAAGGGCAGGGATAGGAGGGAGAACGTGTAGGGGAATCATAGGGAGGATACTAGGGGACTTTGGGTAGGACTCTCAGGAGAACTCTTGGGCAAAGATTGGGTACTGCAAATAGTACTCAAAACCTGTTCCATGAACATTGTCCTAGACTCAAACAAGCAAACAGATTTTAAGCATGCTGAGAATAGGTTTCATGAAGTGTGCTAGCTATTAGGGCCGGAGGAGCAAGTGTACCATAGCTAAAGACAAAAGCTCATTGCAAGTAGGGCTAAAAGCTCTAGATAAGCAGCAAATAACATAGGTAGCTGGAAGAGTACCTATAAGGGGTGTTCCTGTACCACATTTATCAAGGAAAAGGCATAGCTCTACTCAGGAAGCCTACAGTCTATGTAGCAATGAAGGACTAGGCAGTAATATAAGCCAGCAATTTTCTTGGGAGCCCTCCACACAGCTGAAAGCTCAAAACAGGAAAAAAAGAAATGTCAGATTGCTTGAAGATTTGTGATAAGGAACAGGAAAGCAGAAGCCAATGCACCAGTGCAGCAATTATCATTAAGAAAACAATGTTCCACACAAGAAGCACTCAGACAAAGTATCAGCAAAGGACCTGGCAGTGATGAGTAAAAATATAAAGGGAAAAAAGTCTACCCAAGCCAGAGATAGAGAAGTATAAGAAAACAACTGCAATTCTTGCCAATTTGCACCTATACTCCTAAACAGGACAAGTTCCAAACAAAAAAGCCAATCTTGATTGAACATTTCAATGTTCAGCCAGTCAATCCACACTTGAGTGCGGTAGAAGAGCTTGTAGGAAAGTCAATATGTACCACTGTGTGGTACTGTTACAAGTCTTGGTATAAGAGTTGTGGAGGAATAGGGAGTTTAGCTGATATTGTATTCACTAAAACTTGAACTGATTTTTATTGAGGTTCCAGCAGCTCCTTATATACATTTTGCCAGATCAATGGCTGACTAATTGTATTTCCTAATGTAGGTTGTGGCTGATGACTTATTTGATTGCATCATCATCACCCAATATGATCCTACTTATTATATCTATTTTTGTCTGATAAGGATCTGCTGATTCATTGGCTGACTAATGCTACTGATTTCATAGATAATACTGATATACTGATAACCCAAGCATATACTAATTGATGTGACTAAAAGCTGATCTAACTTGAACATTCAAGCAGCAGATGATAACAGCACATCAGCATCTGAAATGGCCAATTTACTTGGTTAAAAAATCTGGTGCCCTAACAGATTTTCCCCAACCCAAACACAACTAATCTCTGTTATGGCTCATTTACCACTCAAATTCCATCTTTTGTGGTCACACCTGATCACTTCTCATGAGATCATTACATCCTCAACTGCTCCGTTAAACCTTCCCTAGTGATTAGTTATCTGTGATCTATCCACACATTCAGCACTTGCCAAGACATCAGCAGATCAACAATACCACTTTCAATAAGCTTATGTGCCTATCAACATGCACACTGATTTCAATAAGTCCAGTTTCTTGGTGCTTACTAATTCAGCTTGATCCAAAAGTATATGTAAAGCTTCATGAGCCTTATGGTCAAGTGCATATATCAAGAAAATTGAAATTGTGTCACAACAAAATTAAGAATCTAACAATTCTGTCCTTGCTTCTACCCAAGCCTAGCCTGCATAGCAAGCCAACTCTGTTGCCATTATTGCCAATCCCAGCTGTCTACAAGACTAATATTAGACCAGAACCTCTCAGCAAATATATCTGCCATACTCTGACAACTCTAAGGTTCTGTATTCAGTTGTCACTTATGTTCAGTTAAACTGTTCAAGAATTCTGTACCACTTTTTGTTTGGACATAAACACTACCTGACTATCATCATTTGCAAAGAGAGTGAAAATCACAATGACTAATTAAGTAACAACTGCAAAGAACTTGATGACTATTGCAATGCTTAAAATGTAACTTTGGGGCAATATTAGGCACAGCAAAAAGTTACAGCACTTGATGTAGATTGCTACTCAAGAGAACTTGCTTGAAAATTGCAAGGATTTATTGCAAAGATGGACAATGAGATGCTAGACCTTACAGCACTGGCTGAGGACCAGGATGTAAAGGGGCTAGTGAATAATACATTGCATAATTCTGTGGGGTTCCTGCCAGGGGCTTTGACTTGGGAATCTTAGCAGAAATATATCGTGAATGATGGATGTTTATGAGGTTATGTGCTGAGTGTGAGGTTTGAACTAATGTAGGTGTTGGGTAGGAGGACATGTATAGATCAGTAAAGCTTGAAGTCAACTTACAACTGATGATTAAAAGAAAATTTGACAAATTGTACACATAAAAAGTAAAACATGGTGCTGGTTAGGAAGTATGGATTGTGAAAAGAGGCAATAGCCAATCAACACATACTAGCATAGGAGGTGACTGGATATCTGGGTTCAGAAAGTACAAGAATTAGCAGAGGACCAATCAAAAGTCACTGATGCAATGTAGTGTAGAGAAATATGATTCAGTATTTTGTGAAATCCTGTGGTCAAAGATCTTCAACAATCTCTGCATGGTGTCCTGACAGGATCACTACCTCCTATGCATGGGACTTTAGCTTTGTTATAGCCTATTGACATGTTTGTCAACAAAACTTCTCATAGGGAGAGAGAATGCACAGAAGTTAGAGTGCCATTTCAGTAAAGTTGGCAAGCACTAAGCCATTTACCACACTACAAAATTAATCAACTACCAGATATACCTAAAATGAAGGGTGTTAGTTGGAGTCAAAGCTCTCCTTTGGGAGCAATGCTTTTGCTTCTCAACAATGTCCCAATACTAGTTATCAAGTTATATATGGGGCATTTCATGCTAAGTGTACCATTTGAGATAGAAGTAAATTTCAGAGAATTGGCAAGATATAAGAGAGTATCTGCTACACAAAGTATTTCTTGCAAGCTCTAATTAGTGCTCATATGCATATGAAACTCTACAAGTGCATGGACTGCATGAACTACATATATATTTATTTAAGTGGCTTTCTGAATTCTTTATCAAGAGTACAGTAAAAATATGGAGAGTCATATGCAGATAATATAGGCGGATTTATCCAAAAGCAGATTATCAATGCCAACTTGACACATATGTAGCTTTTGTGTGTGAAGTTTGCAATGCAATTTGAATGGTCTAAACTTCAAGCATGAAGCTGAAGTGGTTGATTTCTACCACTTATCCTTAGAGGCACACAGAAAAGAAGGGAAAGCAACAGACCAAAGTAAATCTGGTTGCTGTATTTACTGTAAGAAGCCTCAACACTGGGCAAGAAAATACAAGAAGAGACAGGCAGCCAAACAATGGAAACTAGAGTAGGCAAACCACATAACAATAGATGGACAGGTATTTGTAATTGTACAACAGAGTGCAAGTAACCGCAGTAGAGAGTAGTATACTGACTTTGGAGCATCAAAGCATTTTTGTGGTGAAATGCAGTGACATAGCAACTGGAAGTCTATTCCAGTTGGAACAGATCACATTGGAAATGACTTTGCACTGCATGCTACTGCCATTGAGTTTATATAGCTAAATAAGACTGATTCTTCAGGGGCAACAACAACAAAACTGACTGACCCACTCTATGCACTGGGAATAGCTAAGAACCTACTCCATGTGAGTAATGCAACTACTCAAAGACTGGATTTCTGTACACTAACCTGAGATGCTCAATGGCACAAACCAGTTTGTGTATTGTTCAATAGAGAATCAATACAAAGCAAACAACAGTGTATTTCTAAGAGGAGTTAGAACCCAGCAAGCCAAAGAAGTATGGTAGATTTGGTCCATTGTACCATTCCAGGTCATGCAGCACAGTCTGCAGGAGATCTACTCACTAAGAAATGCCCTTGATTCTGGTGACAAACATCTACTGATTGTCAAGAGGCTTATCTTGCCCTATGTGTCAAACTTCAGTGTCTGGAACAGGCAATGCAAATTCCAGATGCTACTATGTGGCAACAAGTCATGTAGGAGGAGTACCAATTACTGATCAAAGCAAAAATGTGCAAACTGGTAGATTTACCAGTTGGGAGAAAGCCAATAGGATGTAAATGGGTTTACAAGATCAAAGTAACCTCAAATTGTACCATCAATAAGTAGAAGGCTAGATTGGTGGCTAAAGACTGTTCTCAGATCCAGGGACTACACTTAAATGAAGCATTTGCTCTAGTTGCCAAGTTTAACTCCATTAAGACAGTTCTAGTACTGGCAGCTGTATACAGTGTAAATCTACACCAAGTGGATGTCAAGACAGCCGTTCTAAATGGGGATTTGCAAGAAACTATATATGTGTACAGAGGAATCAGGTGAATAGTCAATGATAGGTGCCTCAAACAAGAAAGTTGTAAGCCTGCAGCTACCACTATGGACAATAATCTGAAATTGAGAAAATCTCAGCCAGTTTTGGGTGAACACAGCACAAATATGGACCAAAAAATCAATCAATGGTTAGTAGGCAATGTACTTGATGGTGTCTACAGGTGCAGATATTGCAGTAGCAGTTGGAATAGTCTGTCAGCTCATGCAGAATTATGGATTGGATCAAATTACAGCAGCTAAGCAGATTTTCAAATATCTATAAGGTGCTATGAATATGGTATTGGAATATCCTGGAGCAGGTAATAAGCAAAAATTTGACGGTTAAAGTTATTTTGTTTTGGGTAAGGATCTGATCAACAGATGCTTTACCACTGGGAATGTATTTCTTTATGCTGGAGTTATGTTCTGCTGCTTGAATGTTTGAGTTGGAACAGCTTTTAGTCAAATCAATTAGTATATGCTTAGGTTATCAGTATATCAGCATTATCTATCATATCAGTAGCATAGTCTGCAAATTAATCTGCAGATCCTTATCATACAGAAATAGATGTATTAAGTAGGATCTTATTGGATGCTGATGGTGCAATCAAATGAGTCATCAGCCACAGCCTAAATAAGGAAATACAATTAGTCAGCAATTGATCTAGCAAAATGTACATAAGGAGCTGCTGGAACCTCAATAAAAATCAGTTTAAGTTTTAGTGAATACAATACTAGCTAAACTCCCTATTCCTCTACAACTCTTATACCAAGACTTGTAACATTGGTAGCAGCAAATAAATCAGTCAGAGGTTATTGAGAGAGCTGACTGCCACTATAACCACAACCTCATCTTGAGACAAACTGAATCAGTCAGTGATTCTCTGAACATCCCTCAAATGAGGCAAATAACAAATCTTTTGTTGTTGACTAACCAACAATCTTCTGGGATCCTTTGACTAGGAGAACTTCTTTCAATATGCCTTACTTAGGGACTTTTCATCATTAGCAATGACTGCTAGATTCCTGGGACAACCATGTGCACACCATATGCAGCTTCATGAAATTCTGAGGAAAGACATACCTCATGCAGGTACTTTTCTTCAGGGATGCCAACAAAATGGCTTTCTCAATGGTGCACAAACAACACCACTCACAACACAGTGAGGTTTGGACTGGTCTAGAGGGAGTTTGCAAACTGCCTAAGATATATTTTTAGACAACATAGCACCATAGGTTGATTGTGATCAAGGAGCAAGATATCCTTTGTCTTGGGGGAGACATTCCGGAAACCCCAGAAGGTCTAGACTCTTTGAAGGAATATTCAGACGTATTTCCAGATGAGCTTGTATGCCTACCACAAGTCAGAGATGTGGATCATGCCATTGAAACAGGAGGTAGCCCTTCAGTGAGTAAGAAGCCCTACAGAATGAGTCCATTGAATTTGGAAGAGATGAAGAGACAAATAGATCAGTTACTGGATCAAGGATATATTAGACCCAGCAAGTCACCTTGGGGAGCACCAGTGCTTTTTGTGAAGAGGAAGGATGAAGCACTTAGGATGTGATTTGACTGAAGAGCACTCAACTCAGTTACTGTGAAGAATGAGTACCCCATACCTTGGATTGATAAGCTTTTGGACCAGCTCAATGAAGCCACTATTTTCAGCAAGATTGACCTCATGTCAGGATATAACCAGATTTGGGTGAAGCCAGAAGACATCCATAAGACAGCATTCAGTACCAGATATGGACATCACAAGTACTAAGTCATAAGTTTGGGCCTCACCAACACCCCTGCATCATTCATGACACTGATGCAGACTGTCTTCCAGGAGTACCTAGACAAGTTTGTGATAATATACCTAGATCATATATTGATAAACAGCAAGACGGAAGAGGATCACTTGGTGCACATTGAAAAGGTCTTGAAGTAGCTAAGAGAGAACAAGCTTTATGGCAAGCTATCCAAGTGTGAATTCTTCAAAGAATACATTGAATATCTGGGACACAAAGTGACTAGCGCAGGAGTAACCTTAGACCCTAAGAAGGATGAAGTTATCAAAAATCTGAAACAGCCCCATAGCATATCAGAGCTCAGATCATTCCTTGGAATGATTTCCTATTACTGGAGATTTGTCAAGTCTTTTGCAAGTATTGCCGCCCCTTTAACTGATACCCTCAAGAAAGACAATACCCACAAGTGGGATACAGCATGTGAGACTGCCTTCCAGATGCTCAACATTGAACTTGCTAAGCTACCAAGCTTAAGAATACCTTACCTCACAAAAGAGCTTACTATGTGTACAGATGCCTCAGATTATGCAATTGGTAGAGTGTTGAGCCAAGAACACAAGGGAAAAGTCAACCCCATTGCCTTTGAATCCAAGAAACTGAACTCAGCAGAACACAACTATCCAGTGCATGAGAAGGAGATGTTTGCTAATATACACTGTTTGAAGACTTGCATATGCTATATTGAAGGAGTCAAATGCACTGGGAAGACTAATCATGCCTTGCTCCAGTATATTTTACTTGGAAGGTACTCTCTAGAAGAATGACAAAATCAGTGAACACATTCAGCTATTTCATTTGGAGATTGTCTACTACGCTGGAAAAAACAGCACAGTTGCTAACTCCTTATCAAGATTAGTACAAGTTGAGCAACTCTACTTAGTGCATGAATCAGATTGAACTAGCTTGTTACTAAAGCACTTGGAGGACCAAGCTGCTCCAACAGAGGTGGATGAAGATAACAAGAAGATAATCTGGGATGAAGCCAGCAACTTTGTAGTACAGGATGAGACACTCTACCAAATTGTTGATGGAAGCCCTATTGCCTATTACCCTTATGTTTTTTGCCTGGATTTAATACATAAGTTACACAATGGATATGGACATCTTGGAATCGAAGGAACCTATAGCCTTGTGAAAGCTAGAGCATGGTGGCCCAGAATGGAACATGACATTAGAAGCTAGTGAAAACATGCCCAAATTGCCAAATCAACCAAGGCCAACCACATATTGTATTGGTGCTTATCAGACTTGTTTTCTTGGATAGTGCCGCATAGTGACAAGCAATTGATTGCACCAGATCAATCTAGCACCTTAATTCTAACCTTTGTCCTGGTGGTAGGATATAATCACTGCTGTTTATACTCAATCAATCTGATTTACCTCACAATAGTGCTTTTCCTACTTTACTTAATATTAATAATGCTCCACACATATTTCTTGCCACAAGGGTCTTCTTGTATGCGTATACTGCTCATTAAGAAGTATTTTGACTATTTTACGTACGTTGCTGTTTTCTCTCATGTATGACTTTGCTCTGTGTTAACTAGCTAATATGCAGTATCTTCTTATCTATCTAAATATATGTTTGACCCTCACTCTTAGATGATTAGAATCCTGTTGTAGAGCTTTTGCTCCATGCTGAGCACACCATTTCTGGGCTTCCTATCAGCTGTAATACATCTTGATCTCTGAAAATCCTCTCCTGTATGAGCTAAGTCTGTCATACATCTCTCCCCTCTACTAAATTGTGGATGATTCTACCCAGAGTGCTTTGTCATACCCTACTTCCAGCAAATGCCCCACTCAACTAGCTGATGTTACCCTTGATATCAGATAGTGCTTGAAACTGTTGAAATATTGGACTATGTGGTATCATTCAGCAGCTAAAAATTTACTTAACAATTCTAGGCTAGTCTTAGTCACTGTAGGACTCATTTACTGCCTTAACTTTGCCACTCTCTTCAGATATATGATCTTATGATTATTCCCCTATAGTCAGGATCAAATAAGCACTATTACCAAACATTATGTACTAACCCTGAAACTGTAACAGAATGCTCCTGAATATGGAGAAACCCTCCCTACTTAGTGTTGCAGCTGTATTACATCTACAAAGGTATAAATACTGAGCTTCTTTATGAATAAACAACAGTTCAACTATTATCACTATTTCTTGATAAGTTCCTTATATCCAAATCACTTCTTAAATTGCAACAGGTTATGAGCCCTGATTGCCTTAATCTATTTTAAAGATGACTTCTACCAGCAAACAAAGCAATACCAACATCTTCCCTGTAAAGGAGAGTTTTGATGGGAAGAGCTACAGACTTTGGAGAATCAAGATGCAGATCAACCTTGAGGAAAGAAAGCTTTGGAACATAGTAACAGGAAAGGAAGTTGAGCCCAAAGGAACAACAGAAGATGTGGAGAAGTTTCAAGAGAAGGAGAGAAGGGCCTTCAATGCAATATGCATCAATGTACAAGACTCCTTCATTGGACAAGTCCATGCCTTAAATACTGCTAAAGCAGCATGGGAATCCTTAGAGAAGATCTTCAGAGCAAAGTCAGTATCAAGCAAGCTTTATTTGAAACAAAAGTTCTTCAACATGAGAACAAAGCCAGATGATGACATGCTACAACTCATTACCAGAATGGAGACACTTGCAGAAGAGCTTTACAGTATTAATGCTGGTGTAGATGATGAAGAAAAGATACTCTGTCTGCTTTGCAGCCTACCAGACAAGTATGAGCCACTCATACTTTCTTTTGAAAGCAGAGAAGACAACTTGACTTTAGACTATGTCAAAGGAAGACTTCTCCATGAAGAACTCAGACGTAATGATCAAGCAAAGAAAACTAAAGATAATGCTTTATTCAGTTCAGAAAGGCATACAGAAAAGAAGGGAAAGCAACAAAACCAAAGAAAACCTGGCTGCTGTAACTACTGTAAGAAGCCAGGACACTGGGCAAGAGAATGCAAGAAGAAACAGGCAGACAAAAAACAGAAACTAGAGCAGGCAAACCATATAACTACTGATGAACAGTTATTTGTCACTGTACAAGAGAGTACAAGTAACCAAAGTAATGAATGGTATATTGACTCTGGAGCATCACAGCATATTTGTGGTATAAAGGATTGGTTCAGCAACTTAAAGACTATTCCCGTAAGAAAGGTTTATCTGGGAGATAACTATGCATTGGAAGCTACCGCCAGTGGGTCTATACAACTAAACATGAGTGATAACTCAGGGGCAACAACAGCAAAACTGACTGACGTACTCTATGTACCTGGAATAGCTAAGAACCTACTCTCAGTCAGTAAAGCAACTACTCAGGGACTGAAATTTGTTTTTACTAAGCTGAGCTGCTCAATATTGAGTGAAAATGGACAAAAATTAACTTCGGGATTCAGAGATCACAATATATACAAGTTACAATGCAAGATCATTGTACCTGAATACGTCAACATTGCTGAAACTGATGAAACCAACTGGGAGATGTGGCATAGGAGGCTAGGACACATAGGGGAACAGAAAATGAGCCAATTGGTGAGAAATCAGCTTGTTTTGGGCCTAAAATACTCAGTTCCAATCAAATTGAATGTTTGTAAGGGATGTTCATATGGCAAACAAGCTAGGCAATGTTTCAAGAGCTCAGAAGACATCAATAGCACCAAGGTATTGGCTATTGTACACTCAGACATATGTGGCCCCATGAGAACACTGTCCTTTGGAGCCAAGAGATACTTTATGACGTTTATTGATGACAAGACAAGATATACATGGGTGTACTTCCTCAAAACAAAGGATGAAGCTTTAGAGACATTTAAGCACTTCAAGAGCATGGCAGAAACACAAACTGGGTGTAAATTGAAGGTACTACAAAGTGACAATGGAGGAGAATACTGCTCAAAGAAGTTTGCAAAATACTGCTTGTCTACTGGTATACTTTAACAGACTACAGTTCCTCATACTCCACAGCAAAATGGAGTAGCAGTATGTGCAAATAGAACAATAGTAGAGATGGGAAGATCCATGCTACATGATAAGGGAATGGACTACAAGTTTTGGGCTGAATCTGTTGCTACCGCTGTATACATCAAGTACAGATGCCCAACAACATCACTACGTGATTTTACACCCTTTGAAGCATATACAGGCAAAAAACCAGATCTCCAGCACCTCAGGATCTTTGGCAGTGATGTTTTTTATCACATCCCTGACAAAAAGTGCTCAAAGTTGGAACCAAAGAGTAGAAAAGGGATCTTTCTTGGGTATAGAGTGTATGATGGCAAAATTCAGAAGCTGATCAAGAGCAGGGTTGTTGTATTTGAGGAGAATTCAGATCAGAAAGCCACAGAAATCATTGGCCAGCTGCCTGATGATGCAATCAACACAAATGAAGAAGATACGTACCAAATCCAGCCAGAGATGGAAGATACTTCTACCAGTTCCAGATCAGAACAGATTATCCCAGTTAGGAGATCTACCAGAATAAGAAATGCCCCTGGATCCTGGTGGCAGACATCCAATGATCATGAAGAAGCTTATCTTGCCTTATGTGCCAAACCTCAAAATCTGGAACAGGCAATGCAAGGTCCAGATGCTACTAAGTGGCAACAAGCTATGCAGGAGGAGTACCAATCACTGATCAAGGCAAAAATGTGGGAACTGGTAGATTTACCAAATGGGAGAAAGCCAATAGGATGTAGACGGGTCTACAAGATCAAGATAACCTCAAATGGTGCCATTGATAAGTACAAGGCTAGATTGGTAGCTAAAGGCTATTCCCAGATCCAGGGACTAGACTTTAAGGAAACATTTGCTCTGGTTGCCAAGTTTAACTCTATTAGGACAGTTCTAGCCCTGGCAGCTGTACACAGTCTAGATCTACACCAAATGGACGTCAAAACAGCCTTTCTAAATGGGGATTTGCAAGAAACTATATATATGGAGCAACCAGAAGGTTTTACCGATCCAAAAGCCCCCATAAGGTGTGCAAACTTAGAAAATTGTTGTATGGGCTTAAGCAGGCACCTAGAGCATGGTATAACAAGATTGACACATATCTAGAGGAAATTGGGTTCTCTCGTAGCACTGCAGATCACAGTATATATGTGAAACAGCTGAAAAAGTGTGTGATCATCCTAGTTCTTTATGTGGACGACCTAATTATAGCTACAAGTGATCAAGAGGCACTTAAACAGATACAATCAGATCTCTGCAGCAAGTTAGAGATGAAAGACCTTAGAAAATTGAGCTATTTTCTTGGAATTGAGGTCAAATTTGACATACCTACGCAGAAAATTGTGCTGAATCAGTCTAAGTACATCAGGGACATTCTTAGATGCTTCAAAATGGAAAATTGCAAGCCTGCAGCAACCCTTATGGACAATAACCTGAAATTAAGCAAATCTCAGCCAGTAATAGATATAAACGGCTCAAATATGGAGCAAAACTTTCCCTATCAATCAATGGTTGGTAGCCTAATGTAGTTGATGGTGTCTACACGTCCAGATATTGCAGTAGCAGTTGGAATAGTCAGTCAATTCATGCAGAATTATGGATCAGATCAAATTGCAGCAGTTAAGCGGATTTTCAGATATCTACAAGGTACCATATATATGGTACTGGAATACTCTGGAGCAGCTAATAGGCAAAAATTTGATGGTTATAGTGATTCAGATTGGGGTAGGGATCTGATTGACAGACGCTCTACCACAGGCTATGTATTTCTTTATGCTGGTGCAGCTATTACTTGGAATTGCAAGAAACAACTACCTGTGGCACTATCTACAACTGAAGCCAAATATATGGCTGCATGCCAAGCAACTAAGGAGGCTCTATGGCTACAAAAATTATTCAAAGACTTAGGTTTTAATTCAGGTGAACCAACATGTATTTACAAGGATAATCAAAGTTGTATTTCATTAGCTAGAAATCCTACTAATCATGCTAGAACTAAGCACATTGATATACAGCATCACTTTGTGAGGGAAGCTGTAGAAAATACTTAGTGGAGCTGGTTTACTGCCCAACTGACAATATGGTGGCAGACATATTGACAAAACCACTAGCTAGGCCACAGTTTGAGATCCTTAGAGAGAAATTGGGATTAAGAAATTATTTAGTTGAGGGGGAGTGTATAAATATTGGACTATTTGGTATCATTCAGCAGCTAAAAATTTACTTAACAATTCTAGGCTAGTCTTAGTCACTGTAGGACTCATTTACTGCCTTAACTTTGCCACTTTCTTCAGATATATGATCTTATGATTATTCCCCTATAGTCAGGATCAAATTAGCACTATTACCAAACATTATGTACTAACCCTGAAACTGTTACAGAATGCTCCTGAATATTGAGAAACCCTTCCTACTTAGTGTTGCAGCTGTATTACATCTACAAAGGTATAAATACTGAGCTTCTTTATGAATAAACAACAGTTCAACTATTATCACTATTTCTTGATTAATTCCGTATATCCAAATCACTTCTTAAATTGCAACAGAAACTTCACATAGTGTGCCTTGTATTTGTCAAAATAAAAGTGCCCCTGTCCTCTGGTAGGTCTGTCATCTGGAAGGTATCCCAAATTCTCTTTATTTGGAATCTGCTACTGAACCCTCTGGGATATGGGAGTCTATTAGAGCTCTGAACCTAGTATTCCAAATTTGCTCTCAGTCATGTATACCCTTTGCAAGGTGATTTTCTGTTGCTGTCAGCTGGGAATGAAGATTTCTAGGATTCCTGTTGCTATGAATGGTGGGATGAAAACTTTTAGGGCATTAGTTCTTGTAATAGCAGAGAAGCTTAACAAGGGATCTCCTTGAGTAGATTGGGGTTGATGGTCCACAATGCTTGGTATTGATCTCCTCTAATGTGTCAAAAGTAAATCCTGTGCAGTATTGAGCCTGATGAGAAAAGACCATTCAGAGGAGTAGGTTGTATCTGAATTAATGTATGAATGAGTGGCGGCAATATGAATTGATTTGCCATTACCAGCTTAACTTATCTAAATTTGATATATAATGATTCAATCTCCATCAATTGACATGTGTCCCATTATGATGTTGCAAAAATCCTCCTCAAGCAATGACTTGGTGATTTCATTGATGATTTACTCACAAGTCAATTGTCATATAGGAAATCTGTGATTGATGTGATCTGATCCATGTCAATGCAATCTAAGGTTCATCATGCATAATACATGGAAAATTCAACAATCACTTTAGCTTTCAAATATATTACATATAATGCCAGGTCAATGTCAATTTACTGTTGTGTTAGTATCCAAATCTGTCACTACGGTCCCTATAGCAAGTCTCTAATTATCTTTATTACAACCCAGACAAAACCAATCCCCTAGCTCTCAAGCACAATCTGTACCGGAAAGTCAATGATACATCTGTTTGAGCTCTTGCCAAATGATTCTAATATGGCCATTGTGTCTGTGAAAAGTTTTCATACAGATATTTGGGCACTACTCATTAATATAGCAAAACTGGATACCTTAGAGAGTCAACAGAGATGGAAGAATCCAAGTAGAAAGCTACAGCATATATGCAAGATTCCATCATTGCACAAATCCCTGCTTCAAATATTGCTAAAGTAGCATGGGTATCCTCGGAGAAGATCTTTAGAGCAACGTCAGTATCAGGCAAGCTTTATTTAAAACACAAGTCTTTCAACATGAGGAAGAAGCCAAATGATGACATGCTACTACTCATTACTAGAATGGAGACACTTGCAGAAGAAGTAGACAGTATTAATACTGGTGTAGATGATGCAGATAAGATCATCTGTCTGCTATGTAGCCTACCAGATAGTATGAGCCACTCATACTTTGTTTTGAAATATCACAGGGGCTACAGCAGCAAGACTGACTGACCACTCTAAGTACCTGATATAGCTAAGAACCTAATCTCTGTTAGTAAAGCGACTGCTCAGGGATTGAAATTTGCTTTTACTAAGCTGAACTGTTCAATATTGAGTGAAAATGAATAAAAATTAGCTTGGGAATCAGATACCACAATATATATAAGTTACAATTCAATATTATTGCACCTGAGTATGCCAACATTTCTGAAACTGATGAAACTAACTGGGAGATGTGGCATATGAGGCTAGGACACTTAAGGAACACAAATGAGCCAATTGGTTAAAAAATCAACTTATTTAGGCCTAAATTACTCAATTCCAATAAAATTGATTGTCTGTAAGGGAGGCTCATATGGCCAACAAGCCATGCAATGTTTCAGGAGCTCAGGAGGCATTGACACCACCAACATATTGGCTATTGTAAATTTAGACATACGTGCACCCATGAGAACACTGGTCTGTGGAGCCAAGCAATACTTGATTATACTTATTGATGACAAGACAAGATTTACATGGGAATACTTCCTCAAAACAAAGAAATAGGCTTTAGAGACATTGAAACACTTTAAGTACAAGATGGAAACATAAACTGGGTGTAAATTGAGGATACTTCAGAGTGACACTGACAGGGAATACTGCTCAAAGGAGTCTGCAAAATACTGCTGATCAACTGGCATACTTCAACACACCACTGTTTCAAATAGTCCACAGCAAAATAGAGTAGCTGAATGTGCAAATAGAACAATAGTATAGATTGGAATATCTATGCTGCATGTTAAAGGAATACACTACAGGTTTTGGGCTGAATCTGTAGCTACTGTGGTATACATCAAAAAAAGCCACCCAACAATAGCACTATGTGGTTCTACACTCTTTGAGGCATATACAGGCCAAAAATTAGACCTCAAGCACCTCATGATCTTTGGTAGTGGTGCTGTTTATCACTTCCTTGACAAATAAGCTCCAAACTGGAGCCACAGAGTAGAAAAGTGATTCTTCTTGAGTATTGGGATGTTACTATAGGGCAAAGAGTGCATGATGGCGGAATTCAGAAGTTGATCAGGGGCAGGGACATTGTATTTGAGGAAAATCTCTCCTCAAACCACAGAAATCATTGGCCAGCTGCCTGATGATGCAATCCACACTAATGAAGATACATAACAAATTCAGCTAGATACAGAAATCAATTCTATCAGTTCCAGTTCCAAGTAGAATATCCTAGTTAGGATATATACCAGAATAAGAAATGACCCTTGATCCTGGTAGCAGCCATCCAATGATCATGAGGAAGCTTATTTTGCCTTATTTGCCAACCATCAGAATTTGGAACAGACAACGCAAAGTCTAGATACTACGGCATGGCAACAAGCCATGCAAGATGAGTACCAAACACTAATAAAAGCAAAATTGTGGGAACGGGTAGATGTTCCAAATGGTGAAAAGCCAATCGAATATAAATGGGTCTACAAGATTAAGATGACCTCAATTGGTACCGTTGTAAGTACAAGGCCTCATTGGTAGCCAAAGGCTATTCCCAGATCCAGGGACCAGACTTTAAGGAAGCATTTGCTCTGTTGGCCAAGCTTAACTCCCTTAGGACAATTATAGCCCAGTCAGCTATACACAGTCTAGATCTACTCCAAATGGACATTAAAGCAGCTTTTCTAAATGGAGATTTGCAGAAAACTATATATATGGAGCAATCAGAAGGTTTTACCAATCTGAAAGACCCCCATCAGGTGTGTAGACTCAGGAAATTGTTGTACAGGCTTAATCAGTCACCTAGAGCATGGTATAACAAGATTGACACATATCAAGAGGAGATTGTGCTCATTTGTAGCACTGCAGAACACAGTATATATGTGAAACAGCTCAAGAAGGTGTGATTGCCCTAATTTCTTATGCAGACAACCTAGTAATAGCTACAAGTGACAAGGAGGCACTGACACAGACAAAATTAGATATATTCAACAAGTTGGAGATGAAAGATCTTCAAAAATTGAGCTATTTTATTGGAATTAAAGTGAATTTTGACATGCATATGCAGAAAACTGTGCTGAATCAGTCAAAGTATATCAGAGACATTCTTAGTTGCTTCAGAATAGAGTGCTGCAAGCCTGCAGCTACCCCAATGGACAATAATTGAAAATTGAGCAAGTCTCAGCCAGTTTGGGGTGAAAACAGCTTAAATATGGACCAAAACTTTCCCTATCAATCAATTGATGGTATGCTGCTGTACTGATAGTATCTACATGTCCAGATATTGCAGTGGCAGTTGGAATAGTCAGTCAATTCATTCAGATTTATGGATCAGATCAGCATACAGCTGTTAAGGGGATTTTCAGATATCTACAAGGTACCATATATGGTACTGGAAACTTAGGAGCTGCTATTAGGCAAAAATTTGATGATTATAGTGATTCAGATTGTGGCAGAGATCTGATTGACAGATGCTCTATTGCTGGGTATGTATTGCTTTATGTTGGTATAGCTATTACTTGGAATTGCTAGAAGCAACCAGCTCTGGCCCTATCTACAACAGAAGCAGAAAATATGGCTGCTTGCCAGGTAACTGACAAGTCTATATAGCCATAGAAATTACTCAAAGACTTAGGACTTGATTCAGATGAACCAACATGTATTTGCAGAGATAATCAAAGTTGTAGTTTATTAGTTAGAAATCCTGCTAGTCAAGCCAGAACTATACACATAGATATATAATACCACTTTGTGAGAGAATCTGTCAAAAATAACTTGGTAGATTTAGTTTACTGTCCAACTGACAAAATAGAGGTAAATATATTGTTCAAATCACTAGCTAGACAACAATTTGAGAATCTCAGAGAGGAATTAGGATTTAGAAGTTATTTAGTTGAGGGGGAGTGCCAAAATATTGGACTATTTGGTATCACTCAGCAGCTAAAAGCTTACTTAACAAAACAAAGTCTTGGTCCCTGTATAACTAATTTGCTGCCCTAAATTTCCCAGTTTCTTGAGATCTATGATCCTATGATTTTCTGCTATAGTGAAGATCAAATTAACACTTTTGACTTGTTCCATTGTACCATGCCAGGGTGCACAGGCAAACTGCGGTCTGAAAGAGCAATTGGGTGCAATATTGTGGCTACCAGTAGGCAGGATTGCTGTAGGACAATTTTGCACTATGTGGGACAATCTTGCACACTATGGCACATTCTGACAAAATGAGGTTGGCACATGCAATTGCGCCAACTTGAAATGTTTACATCACATGCCAAATAGGAAACTGCCGTTATGGTGGGTAAAACCTGGTATTTGGATATGTTTGTTGAATTTGATTGGAGATCAATGCGTATCACATTATAAACTACACTGATACTTACCATTTTAGCTACCATCAATCCAATTGAATGGTATCTCAGTGGTTCATTGGCCCAAAAGTGTCCCAAAGCTGTCAGCCCACAATTGGTTCTTTGGCCAATACACCAGCTACCTGATTGGCCATCAAATATCCCATTTTGCCTATTAAGCAAGTAAATCCATGATCCTAGTGATTGGACAAGGTGTCATAGCTAGCATGCAACCAATTGTATAGGTGCAAGTCAGATCAAATGGCTGCACTGTTGCCACAGATGATGTATATATATACAGGGTGTTTATTTACAGGGGTCCTGTCCCAAATGTGAGACAATCTTGATGTTACTTATATCAGTACTTGAGTTACAACTGATTTGCAATGGCTTGATGCAGATTGCAAGAAAAAATGTGTTGTTTGGATCATTAGAAATAATAGCTATTCAACGCAATTGCATCATCTTCTTCAAGGTTTTTATCTCATTGGAATCACTACTGAAGCATTTGGTAGTGATTCACTTTGCATACCTAAGCTACTTTCTTGTTGACTATCCTCTTGACTACTTGTGTATTTATAGTCAGTATTTTGCCTCCTAGCTGATGAGTGCAATGCTGCAGCTTGGCCATGCTGAATTGCTCCGGATGATGCAACTGAGCTGGCCTGCAATGTGGTGCGCTGATGTGTTCTCTCACTTGCCAAAGGCACTTGTGGTGGAGGCACTTCATGTGGGTCATCATTGGTCAGTTCACTAGAAGAAACTTGCTGATGGTCAGGTGTAATGGCACACACAAATGTGACTTGATATGCCGGCATGGCCCTTAGCTGAGCTTGATGTGATGCAGCTTGTTGACACAACTTGGCCTGCTCCAATGGATTTCCAGCAAGGCATGCTGGTGCAATCTGGACACTGTTGCTTGCAGTCTGTATTCTTCCTCTTAAAGCTCACCTTCTGATTCCTCAAGGTATTCACTTACCCTCTGTCTGATACTTTGGAACTGTTTCCTGGATGAGTCCTTTGTACATTGCTCTTGGAAGCCACTTAGCTCTACCAATATATCAAGTAATACTTTAGTCACTTGAGGCAAAACCTCATTCAAAATCTTTTTGGTTCTCAAAGTTGAGGCACAAATGGATGTGTTTGGCCTGTACTGAGCAAACTGGGTGCAAAATTGCTTGCGCATGGCTTCCTCATCAAATCCCCTCACTATCAGTTCATTTTTGATTTCAATACTTGTCTTGTTTTATATCTTCTTGCATATAACTGCTGCCATCTTGATGTAGAGCTCATGCCACAGCTTTCTACTCTGGTTTTTCCATTGCTGTTGACTCTCCAAGGTATCTAGTTCTGCTAGATTAATGAGCAGTGTCCAAATATCTGTATGAATGCCCATCATAGACACTTTGGCCATATTGAAATCACTTAGCATGAACTCAAACAGATGCAACATTGACTTTTCTGGTCTGGACTACGCTTGAGAGCTGGGGGATGGATTTTTTCTGGGTTGTACTAAAGATGAGTTGAGGCTTGGTATAGGGACCATGGTGACAGATTTGGATACTTATTCAGTAGTGTATTGATATCAACCTGGTCTTATATGAAATATAAATGAGATCTAATGTAATTATTGAATTTTCCATATATTATGCATGATGCATCCTGGATTGCATTAACACTGATCAGATCACATCAATTGCAGATTTCCTATTTCACTCTAGACTTGTGATCAAAGCATCAATAAAAAAACCAAGTCATTGTTTGAGGATGATTTTTTCACCATAATAATGGGATACATGGCAGTTGATGGAGACTTAATCATAATGCATGAATAATTGGATAAATCAAGCTGATTGCGCCAAATCAATTCAAATCACCTCAGCCCAATCATCTACCAATTTTGATATGACTTATTTGTCTGAATGGTCTTTTCTCATCAATTCCATCACTACTACTGGATTTCCTTTTGACACACTAGAGGAGATTGATACCAAGTACTGTGGACCATCTATTGCAATCTACCCAAGGAGATCCCTTGTCAAGTCTCTCTGCTATTACAAGAACTATTGCCCTACAAGGTTTCATCCCACTATCCATGGTAACAGAAGTCCAAGAAGCTTTCATTCCCAGCTGACATCAATGGAGAACCTCCTTGCAAAGGGTATGCATGACTTAGAGCAAGCTTGGAGTATTAGGTTCAGAAGCTCGAATACACTTCCATATCCCACAGTGCTCAGCATCAGGTTCCATATAAGGAGTATTTTGGATACCTTCCCAGTCAGGATTAACAGACCTTCTACAGGGTGGAGACACTTTTCTTCTGGCAAGTACAAGGCACACTGTGTAAAGTTTCAAGCACTGTCTGACATTGAGGGTTACATCATCTGGTTTAGTGGGCCATTTGGTGGAAGTAGGCATGACAAAGAACTCTGGGTAGAGAATCATCCTGAATTCAGTAGAGGGGAAAAATGTATGGCAGACTTAGCTTATATAGGAGAGGATTGTCAGAGATTAGGATATATTGCAGCTTATAGGAAGCCAAGGAATGGTGTGCTTAGCAGGAAGCAAAAGCTCTACAATGAGATATTTAATCATTTCAGAGTGAGGGTGGAGCATACATTTGGATATCTAAGGAGATTCAGCATATCAGTAGGTAAAAACAGAGGAAACTCATGTATAGGAGAAATCAGCAGAATAGGTAAAATAGACTTGTTCAATTGGATAGTGCCATATTGAGCCATGAGTGCCAAATGATGCCATAGTGTGCCAGGCAGGCCAAGTAAGCCTATACTTGGCCACAGAGTCTGAAACATAGCTCTGCATCTTCATCCAAAGCAGCCCCTTTGTTTCACCCACCATGCTGGAGAAAGACCATTTTTTGACCTTTTTTTTGGTTCATTGTTGTGCAGGATGTGTAGGAGCTCAGAAGGACTGAAGACATGCATCTGGTACTCAATACCTATGGAACTCTGAATCTAGCTCCTGTAGGCTGTATCATGTCACAAAAATGCATGGCACTATCTTGGTCCACTGGTACTATTTGGCACTATAAGTGCTTTGTATAGATCTTACTTTAGGGCTAATATTTAAATATAGTGCCAGATAGTACCAGTGGGCCAAGATAGTGCCATGCATTTTTGTGACATGATACAACCTACAGGAGCTAGATTCAGAGTGCCATAGGTATTGAGTACCAGATGCATGTCTTCAGTCCTTCTGTGCTCTTACACATCCTGCACAACATTGATCCAAAAAAAAAAGGTTAAAATATGGATTTTCTCCAGTACAATGGGTGAAACATAGGGGCTGCTTTGCATGAAGATGCAGAGCTATGTTTCAGACTCTGTGACCAAGTATAGGCTCAATTGGCCTCCCTGGCCCACTATGGCATCATTTGGCACTCATGGCTCAATTTGGCACCACCCAACTGAATAAGTCTAATAGTTAAGATACATATCTATGCACAGTACATACATACAAGAAGATATCCTTAGAGAGAAATGTGTCTGGCGCGTTATGAAGAGAAAATAAAGCCAGGAAAGCACAACTCTGAGCAACCTAAGTAGGATTGAGTAAAATCACCAGTAACTATATCCCACTGCTTGTATTGGTAGAATTTATAGTGCTAGATAGTGCCATAGAGTGCCAGATCAATGCAGCACTATAAACAGGATGGCACTATGTGGCACCATTCAATGGAACAAATATTTTCTACTAACATTATGTACTAACCCTGAAACTGTTACAGAATGCCCCTGATCATTGAGAAACCCTCCTTATTTGGTGGTACAGCTATATTACTTTAACAAATGTAGAAGTAATGATCCACTTTATGAATGAGCAATAGTTTGACTATTATCACTACTTCTTTATAAATTCCCTACATGCAAATCACTTGATAAATTGCCACATATACACAAAGGACTTGTCAAGACAACAGTTCCCAAGTATCAGACAGAGGGGGAGTGAATACCTCAAAGAATTACAAGATGAGCTTCAATAAGAAGAATACATACCATGAGCAGCTGCATCTAGACAGTGCCAGCATTCCTTGCTGAACTCCTTACCATCCCTTCTGTGTTGATGCACTGGCATATGTCAGTCCAACATATGCCAACACCCTTCACAAGAGTGCTCTGGATTGAGTTAACATGCATACTTGAGAGAAAAACCACCAGAACTCACCAAACTGCTCATGCAGACACAAGTCCATTGGAGAGGGCCAAGTTGCATCAACATGTAACATCACATCAAACTCAGCCAATGGCTATGCCAATGCATTAAGTTGCACCTGCGCATGCTGTTGCTCCTGACTAACAGCTAGTTACATCTGGTGAACTGACAGGTAATGACCCACATGAAGTGCCTTCACCACTGGAGACTTTGACAAGTAAAAAAAGTGTCAGCCCATGGCTAATAAGATCAGTGCCATTATATCATCAGGAGCAATACAGCATGGCCAAGCTTCAGCATTGCACTCACAAACTAGGTGGCAAAATAATGACTACAAGTACACAATTAATCCAGATGATAGTCAACAAGGCAGTATTTGGGCGTATAAAAGGTACTGCTACCAAATGCTTCAGTGGTAATCCCTAGGAGAAAGAACCTAGCAGAAGATGATACAATTTCATTGAACTGCAACCATTTGTTGTGATCCAAATAACACATTTTTTTTGCAAATCAAATTAAGCCATTGCAAATCAATGATCACTATACATTTGCTATAAGTAAAGTGAATTTTTTTTCACATTTTAGACAGAGCACCCTATACTAAACACCCTGCATATAAATACATCATCTGTAACACCAGTGCAGCTATTTGATCTAATTTGCACCTACATGATTGGTTGCATGCTTTTTATGACACCTTGTCTAATCAATAAGATCAGAGATTTAGTGGCTCAATGGGTAATATGGGATATCCTATGGCAAATCAGGTAGCTTTTGCATTGTTCAATGAGTCAATTGAGGGTTAACAGCTTCAGGATACTTTCAGACCAGTCAGACATTGATATTCCATACATTTGGAGTGATGGTAACCAAAATGGTAAGTATCAGTGTGGCTTATAGTGGGATATGGATTTATTTCCAACTAAATTAAAGAAACAAATCCTAATACTGGATTTTACCTATCAGTTTAATGGTATCTGATCATGTATGTGATGCAAGCATTACAAGTTGGCGCAATCATCCATGCCAACCTCATGGTATAAGACTAAGCCATAGTGTGCAAGACTGACCCACATAGTGCAAAATCATTCAAGAGTAATCCTGCCTACTGGTAGCTACAACACTGCACCCAGAAGTTCTTTGCATCTGTGGATTGCAGTACATGCCATGGCATGCTGCAATGGGACAAGTCTATTTGCTAGTTGGGCTTGCCTAAATAAGGGTAGACCATAATGTGACCACTAGAATGCCATGCAAGTCTTTCACCCAACTGTCAAAAAGCTCTCAAGTTTGATAATCTATCTGGATGTAGAACAATAAACACTGATACAATCCCATCATAAGATCATAAAGAGAGTCAAGAATTCCAAGCTGCTGGCATTATGTAGCCTAATGTCAGGGTTCTGAGAGCTGATCAGGACTGCATCCACCTGCATGGCTAAATATTTCTTAATAGAGTTTGGTTCCCAATAGGTCCATGGTACACTAGCTGTAAGATGCAAGCATGCCAGACTTCTAGTGGTTGCTGGAACATCAATGCATTCTTCATCATTGTACTAAATGGCTTTGGGAAACTTCAGTGTTTTTGGTTTTTTCCCCTTGGCATATACATCTGTGACTCTGTCCCCCATACTAAGGCCGGTGTTCTTTGTGTTGTATCCTTGAGCACCAATAAACTGCTCCAAAAACTTACTGGTGGCCCTCTGCAGATACACTACAAGGTGGATCAACTTTGATTAGCATAATAGAACTACTTGAGGTAATTCCTTACAGCAAAGGTGCTTAAGTAACAGCAACAATTCCCATGAAATGACCTATGTCAGTGTTACTATCCTTACCATTTCCATTTTATATATGGTAACTCTTTGATACTAATATTTTTACCCACTGATCCTTGATTGGTTGGATGTGCTAAGCAACCTCAACCTTCCAGAACCTTCTTACAGTATCTCTAACTTATTGTGCCATCACCAAGACCAGTATACAAGGGAAACCTCTAAAACCCTGTCACTAATAATGACTTGGCAATCCTTTTAAGTATAACAAGAAGTCAGTCCCAGATCAATTAACCACCCCTTTTATCAGCAGTACTTTCCTATTGTTGATAAGTATTTGATCATTGAGCTTAACATGAGCAATACACCTTAGTCCTGCTATTATGGAGCATTGAGGGTAGTAACAAAAGTTATAAAGGCTTTTATAAACACATGAAGCACCTAGCAAAATAGAGAAGCAGCATCACTTAATATAGTGCTAGTACTAGAAACACCTACAAATTAGGACCAGAGGTTTTTGCAATCATCAGTCACCAAGCACACATAGGGTAGTGTACTTTTACCTACTATATACAAGTAAGGAGTAGACCTCCAGCACTTTAGGATTCCTTGCAGTGATGTTTGCTATCACATCCTTGGCCAATATTGCACATAGTTGGAGCCAGGAGTAGGAATGGAATTTTGCCTTGGTATTCTGAGATTACCAAAGAGTATAGATGGTATGATGGCAGAATTCAGGAGCTAATCAACAGCCAGGACATTAAATTTGAGGAAGGATTAGATCAAAGAGTCTCTGAAATCATTAGCCAGCTTCCTTACAATGCTTTAATCACTTATGAGAAAGATAAGTACCTAACATAGCCAGATCATGGTGTTAGACCATCAATTGCCTCTGCAATCATATATGTTATGTTCAGCAGTTATTGTACCAAGCAGCCAAGAAACAAGGATTTCTCAGAAGATATATAAATCCTTTCATCTAACTTGACACTGGATGGGATCTCTTTGAACATGGTTCTTGCTTTAAACCTGCTGGCCACTAAATTTCATTGCCCAAGGTCTACAGCCCATGTTATGCTATTGGAGCAGATATCTGATGGCAGTTTTGCTGATATCTGAGACTAATTCCCCTTTCAATGTATGCAGTTACCCATACCTATTGCTGCATATATGTTGTATGTAATCATACAGGGTGATAATGGGTGACTACTATATCAAAGCTCATGGTTTTTTCCATATCCAGGGAAGCTCTGACACTGACAGCCAAGTTTTGCATGGGGCATCTCAAGCTAAACAAGCCCTTGGAGACACCAGAGCAATTTGAAGGAGTTGCCTGATGTCATTGCTTCTTCACTGGTTTCCATACATCTTAATCTTTGCCTAGTACTCCAATGACTGGCACCTCATCAGCAGGGTCATTGCATCAACACCTAATAATATTCAAGTGTATTTCCATGAGCATTACTCTGAAAGAAAGTGCTGCACCTCTGACTGCACCCATTATCTTTCCAAAATTCCACCATAGGCATCATTATAGTCATCAAGTATCTTGGCATTGTTGCTTTGTCTGTCAGTAGTATTGCCACTCTCTACAGCAAAAGATGTGGAAGCTATGGTAGACTAAGTGCATTTCTATGCAACCTGAACTGTATCAATAGAGTGTAGCTCTACTAGTTTCATTTCCAACTTTAGAGGAAGCAGCTATTGTCTACTTGAAGATTTCTCTCAGCTATCATACAATTTGGACTGTTCTAGGCTAATGGCCTTGATAGGTGAGAACTACTAATCCCTGCTACCTCAATCAAGTGCTTGTATTTCAGCATGCTTTCTATGCAATAAACAAGGAAGTGGTTCATCCATTGGTGCCAGCCTGTCTCTTACTGGAGCTTTTCTCATCACTGGGCAGTTCTTTACCTCATGCTCTGGGCTTTCTGTTGCAATTTAAGAAGGGCTTGGGATATAAGTAACTTATCAAGATATTATGATAACAGTTGAAATGCTGCTTATCCTTAAAGAAGATCAGTATTTATAGCTTTGTACAGGTAATACAATTGTGACACTAGGTTAGGAGAGTTTTTCAATAGGCATGAACATTAAGTAACAGTTTCAGGGTTAAGATGTAATATTTGGAAAAGTGCTAATTTGATTCTGATTATTAGGGAATAATGATAGTATCATACATCTGAAAGAAAGTGGTAAAGTTGGTGCTGTAAATAAGTCCTGCAGTGACAAAGACTAGTTCAGGATTGGTGAGTTGTTTTTTGGTTGTGGAATGATACAAATAGCCCAATATTGCAGCACTTTCAGCTCTGCTGGTGATGGGCTCCTAAGGATGCTGTTTGTATTCATCACTCCCAGGTTTTTCCCCGCTATTTTGACTCTGAGCTGAGTAGAACAACATTTTTTCTTTGAGAAATGTTGCACTGTTAGACCCATGCCAGCCTACTTGTTCCTTACCAGCATGCTGCCTGCTATCTTATATTTCTTTGTTGCTTGCCTAGAGCTTTTGGCCTTGCTTGTGATAGGCTTTTGAGGATGCTACAGGCTTGGACTTTGGTATAATAAGCACAGTCCCTCCCTCCCCTTCTTAGATTGGGCTTTTAGTGGACTTTATTTTTGCACACTGCTTTTGTGCATTAAAGACTTTGCAAGGATCCTCTGCTGTTGGCTGGAAAATGGTTCAATTCCAAACTGTCAGGTCTCCACAGCTTTTGGCAAAACAAATTGTCAAC
Organism: Basidiobolus meristosporus CBS 931.73; assembly: GCA_002104905.1. Lineage (NCBI taxonomy): Eukaryota > Fungi > Basidiobolomycota > Basidiobolomycetes > Basidiobolales > Basidiobolaceae > Basidiobolus > Basidiobolus meristosporus. The sequence goes on along the minus strand of MCFE01000437.1, from coordinate 20,322 downwards.
ATTTTGGGAATATTCTATTTATTCCCTGTCAAAACAAGAGCATGCAGTTCTACATATTTTGTAATGCCTTAAGGTGCTAACTTGGTACCAATCAAGCACAAGTATTCCTAGTATATCTAATGGCAAACACCATATGCATCTAACTGCATGAGCTGTATATATGTTAGCTCAAATAGCCTTTCAAAGCAATTCTAACCTAGTGCACAATGAATTCATTGGGAGTCATATGCTGACATTGTGGGGATACTTATCCAAAAGCAGATTGCTACTATAAATAGAATCTATCAGCAACTTTTATGCAAGAAGTCTGTGACAGGAGTTGATTGAATTTACTACAGGCAAAAAATCAAAAATGCTGATCTCATAGTAGCTGGTGTGCATGTATGTAGAAGTTAATATACAACAGGCAAATTTTTGGATTTAAACAATATGTGAAATACCCTAGTACTAGTTTGTAAGCATATAAATAGGGGTGCTTCTTGAGCTGATTATATTTATGACATAATGCAAGCTGAAGCACAGTACTACTTGGGATTTTGGTATGATGGCATTAGAGAGGACTATATATTGATTGCTGTACTGATGTGAATATGTCATCAAAGGTCTGCATTAATGCCACTGGAAACTATAATGGTTTCTATGCTGAAGGCAGTTGCGCATAAGGCATATGCATGTGTTGGCTGGTTAGGTCCACTCTCATAGACAAAGACTATTTCAAAACCATCACAATGCCCTGCAAGTAGCACCCAAGACCATCAAAAATTGAAAAGATTCTCAATGAATTAGGCAATGAGTACAGTAAGACACTGTCAAGAGCCTACCAGTAGATCATTAAGAGGGTCAATGATTGTAAGCAGCCATTGTTGTGAGAGCCTCAATTCAATGCCTTATGGCTAATCTGGACTGTATGCAGCTGTGGGTCAATGCTGTTTTTTGCAACTACTGCCCAAGTAAGCATCAAATGTGATGAAGGAAGTTACTTGCTTAACTTTGAGCAATCCTTATGTAGTGTAAGTGGGAAACAATCTACTCTCTGTAAGCAAGACCACAATGAAAGGGCACATTCTACAATTTGATAGCTCTGGATGCAGGGGTACTAATGGTATCTACTCCTGTATTAGCTTATATTTCACAGATCAGGTTCCATCATATTTGGCTAATACTCCAACATATCCAAAGACCAGTCTCAGCAACTAAATAAAGCAATACAATACCTTGGCACAGGTGATTTAAATAAGCTGATTTGGCATATTTGAGCACAATATTAAAGAATAGCTAATAATTATAGCACGGATGGAAGCTCCATCTGGCTTAGATTGCTATAGTGACCTCCTATATGAGACTCAAGCTAGACAACTACTGGACACTGCCTTAATATCTAACAATTTACTGCTATTATAATATTTTTTTGAAAGTATTGATAAGAGCTCAGTTAAGTATGCCATATAATAAACATTTATTCTACATGAACATAGCATCAGCTGATGAGCTAGTGTAGTGAGCTATATAGATAAAGGTATGAATCATATACCTATTTACATAAATGCTATGTAGTCTCCTCTTTGATGTAATTCTCTAACAAGTACATATTGCTAGACTTAATTTCACTTTTCTGAAGAATAAAGTTAAGGTCTGCATTATGCTAATATGTAAGATTTGTTTTGTTGGTTGATGCCACACTCAACTATGCTTACCATATAGTGTCATAGTGTGCCATTGCTCTGGTGCTCTATCCAGACAAAATGTCTTAGGCAGGACTGATGCAAAGCACTAGTAGTATTGGTGGACTAAACAGTATCATTCATCCATGTATATCTAGCAAACATATAACTAATCTCAGCATGCTATGAGTGTAGTTTTTTGTGCATCCCCAGCGTATGATGGTACTATATGGCCCCTGTAGCCTTTGGTAGCTTTATCCAGTTGTACAAGCCTAATACACACCAAATTCCAATTTTCAAACTGAACTGAGTTTGGTAAGAGTATTTCTGATACTACATATCTGGCAGCAAAAGGTACATATTGTTCTGCAGAAGACTAAACCAGCAAACACTTCATAGAGCTTACTAATCAGCTGCCCTCTACTTCCATCAATTATTTCAACAAATATATAGGTAAACTCAACAGCTGTGCCCCAGCAAGGCTTGTTTAAATACCAGCCAAATCAAGCTGAAAGTCAAATGAGTTCATATCTGCTAGTGTTAAATTGGCTAGCTCTGGTGCATAAAATGTAGCAAATTGACTATTCTACATACCACTCCTCATGCCTGCTAGTAGCAGAAGAACTGTAAAGGTAATAGAAGAAAACTTGACTTTGGTGGATTTTAATCACATTAATTGATGAGTGTGTGAATGTGCTCAGTGCTAATGATGGGTGCAGTGACTTGTGTAGGTTAATACAACTGGCCACCAAATAGAACTGAAGATTAAGTGAAAATAAACCAATTTGCATTTATCAGAGTTGGAACATTATGTCAGTTAGGAAGTGGGAAGTGTGCAAAAGGAGCAATACCCAATCAATATACACAAACATAGGGTCTGACTGGGTAATGTACCCTATGAAAAGTAACTGGGTCCTGCAGGAGGATCTGATCCTGACCAGCGCTCTACAACTATTTTAAATGGATCCAACATGTGAGGACATCCTATTGCCTTATATGACAAAAATCTTGATGGTGTTACAGTGGCCTCACAGTAAGATTGAGATGGCATTATAACAGCAATATGGTGGCCTACAGCTAGTTCTGTATAATGCTACTATACAATTTTACCAAATTGTATTTCCTTTTTCTACCTTCCCTTGTGTAATTCAAATATTCCACTGTAGAATACCCCTCTTTATTTACTTACCCACTACTACCTTGGGTATTCCACATGTAGTTTGAATCAAACAAAGCTATGGCCTCCTGCTTACTAAGCTCAACAAACACACACACCTGCTGCAGTTGACATACTTCGGTCACCTCAACTTTATGGCTTTTTAATGTGATTCTTGCCAAGTTGCCATATACCTTGTACTGCTGGTAACATATACATCTTGCAAACATATTGTTGGTTGTTGCCACTTCTGCCATGAATACCTCCTGAATATCTGCAAAGAACTTCTTGGTATTTAGCCAGTATATTCCTACACCCTGCTGAATTCTAGTCCCCCTTATAGGTGCGCCCTGGCTCTTGTTTGTGTGGATTCTGTATTGAATGGTGTAGAAGTTGGCTTGTGACCATGAGAAACTCTGCACATCTTTGTAGAGTTTTTGTAATAATAATTAGTTGCCTGTTGCACCCAACCCAACTTTGCATTATTTAACTGATTACCTATGCATTGGGGCCACTTAGCTTCTTAATGCCATAGGCATAGGTATCTCCATTTGCACATCTATCCTGAGAAATTTCCAAGTCTCCTTGGCTGTCCTCCATGTGCCAACTCATCACATCCATCACAGACGTGAAGGTAATATTCTTAATGAGATTGGGATATGGTAGTACCTGCAACCTGACTTGTCATCCTCTCTCCCCACACATCCACTCCATAGAAAACTCCCAAAAGGTCAATCAAGGACCAATGTTCTGCACACAATGTGTAAAATTCAGTAGAGAATAGATACAGTAGTGTCAGAGATCTACATGTTCAGCTTTATGTTTGTAGTGTAGCTACTCAAATGATGTTGCAAACTCCTTACACAACAGCTGTAGATGCATCAAGTTGGCATTGAAGATCCACTTCCTGATAGATATTCCTACAATGTCAACATATGACTCCCTATGCTTCCACTGCACTCCTGATAGGAATGGCTTCAGAATGCCACTTGAACAAGTACATATCCACTTCATTCAGTTGTTGCATTTGTATTGTTGCATATGAGTATGAAAATTGATTGGAGCCTGTGGAACATACTTAGGGTAGCAGATACTCTGTAATATGTTGCCAATTCTTTCAAGTTTCTCCAATAGACTTGTTCCATTGTACCGTGCCAGGGCATGCGGCGCAATCCACGGTTGTAAAGAACAATTGGGCGCAATATTATAGCTACCAGAAGGCAGGATTATTCTTGGACAATTTTGCACTATGCGGGACAATCTCACACACTATGGCACAATCTGACACAATGAGGTTGGCACGGATGATTTTGCCAACTTGTAATAATTGCATCACATGCGCGATTGGATACCGCTATTATGGCAGGTAAAATCCGGTATTTGGATATGTTTCTTTAATGTAAATGAAAATAAATGGGTATCACACTATAAACTACACTGATACTTACCATTTTGGTTACCCTCACTCCAATTGGATGGTATCTCAGTGGTTAATTGGTCCAAAAGTATCCTGAAGCTGGCAGCCCCCAATTGGCTCATTGACTACTAAAAAAGCTACCTGATTTGCCATCAAATATCCCATTTGCCCATTGAGCAAGTAAATCCCTGATCCTAGTGATTGGACAAGATGTCATAGCTAGCACGCAAGCAATTGTGTAGGTGCAAAACAGATCCAATAGCTGCACTGGTATTGCAGATGACGTATATATATGCAGGGTGTTTATTTATAGGGGTCCTGTCTAAAATGTGAGACAACCTTGAAATTACTTATATCAAAAATTTGATGATCACTGATTTGCAATGGCTTGATTTGGATTGCAAAAAAAATGGGTTGTTGGGATCATTACAAATTGGAGAAATTCAAAGCAATTGCATCATCTTCTCCTGGGTTTTTTTCTCACCGGGATTACTACTGAAGCATTTGGTAGTGACTCACTCTGCACACCTATATTACTTCCTGGCTGACTATCATCTTGGCAACTTGTGTATTTGTAGTCAGTATTTTGCCTCCTAGTTGATGAGTGTGATGCTGCAGCTTGGCCACGCTGAATTGCTCCAACTGAACCAACTGAACCGGCCTGTAGTGCCACATGCTGACATGTTCTTTTACTTGCCAAGGGCTCCGGTGGTTGAGGCACTTCATGTAGGTCATCATCAGTCAGTTCACCAGCAGTAACTTGCTGAAGGTCCGGCAAAACGGCACATGCAGGCATGCCTTGATGTGTTGAGATGGCCCTTGGCTGAGTTCAATGTGATGCCGCATGTTAATGCAGCTTGGTCCACTCCAATGGACTTGTGTCTAAATGAGCTGTTTGGTGAGTTCTTGTAGTTTTGCTCTGAAGCGTGTGAGTTGACTCAATGCTCATTGACTTGATGCGGGGCGTTCTGGTAAAGGGTGTTGGCATGGTCTGGACTGACATGTGCCGGCACGCTGTGGTTGCAAGAGATGGTAGGGAATCCAGCAAGGCATGCTGGTGCAATCTGGACATTGTTGCTTGCGGTCTGTATTCTTCCTCCTGAAGCTCACCATATGATTCCTCAAGGTATTCACTTACCCTCTGTCTGATACTTTGGAGCTGTTGCCTGGATGAGTCCTGTGTATATTGCTCTCAGAAGCCACTTAGCTCTACTAATATATCACATAGTACATTAGTCATTTGAGGCAAAAACTCATTCAAAATCTCTTTGGTTCCCAAAGTTGAGGCACAAACAGACACATCCAGCCTGTACTGTGCAAATTGCGCGCAAAATTGTTCCTGCGTGGCTTCTTTGTCAAATCCCCTCACTCTCAGCTCATTCTTGATTTCAATACTTGTCTTATTATATATCTTCTTACATACATTGGCTGGCATCTTGATGTAGAACTCATGCCACAGCTTTCTACTCAAATTCTTCCATCTTTGTTGACTCTCTGAGGTATCTAGTTCTGATAGATTAATCAGTAGTGCCCAAATATCTGTATGAAGGCTCATCATAGACACTTGGGCCATACTAAAATCATTTGGCAAGAACTTGAACGGATCCGACATTGGCTTTTCCAGTCTGGACCATGCTTGTGAGCTGGGGGATGGGATAAATGGCAATTGATGGAGATTTAACCATAATGTATTAAAAATCAGATAAATAATGCATATTGCGCCAAATCAATTCAAACCGCCTCCATACAATCATCCATCAATTTTAATATGACTTACTCATCTGAATGGTCTTTTCTCATCAATCCCATCACTACCACTGGATTTCCTTTTGACACACTAGAGGAGATCTATTCCAAGTACTGTGGACCATCAACCCCAATCTACTCAAGGAGATCCCATGTTAAGCTTCTCTGCTATTACAAGAACTATTGCCCTACAAGGTTTCATCCCACCATCCATGGCAACAAAAGTCCTAGAAGCTTTCATTCCCAGCTGACAGCAATGGAGAACCACCTTGCAGAGGGTATGAATGACTTAGAGCAAGCTTGGAATACCAGGTTCAGAAGCTCCAATAGACTTTCATATCCCAGAGTGTTCAGCAACAGGTTCCATATCAGGAGTATTTTGGATACCTTCCCAGTGAGGATTAATAGACCTTCTACAGGGTGGAGGCACTTTTATTCTAGCAAGTACAAGGCATACTGTGTGAAGTTTCCAGCACTGTCTGACATTGAGGGCAACATCATCTGGTTTAGTGGGCCATTTACTGGAAGTAGGCATGACAAAGCACTCTGGGTAGAGAATCATCCTGAATTCAGTAGAGGGGAGAAATGTATGGCAGACTTAGCCTATATAGGAGAGGATTTTCACAGATTAGGATATATTACAGCTTATAGGAAGCCAAGGAATGGTGTGCTTAGCAGGAAGCAGAAGCTCTACAATGAGATATTTAATCATTTCAGAGTGAGGGTAGAGCACACATTTGGATATCTGAAGAGATTCAGCATATTGGCAGGTAAACACAGAGGAAAGTCATATATAGGAGAAAACAGCAGAATAGGTAAAATAGTTAAGATACTTATCAATGCACAGTATGTTCATACAAGAAGACATCCACTGAGAGAAATGTGTCTGGAGCATTTTCAAGAGTAAATAAAGCAAGGAAAGCACTATTCTGAGCAACATAAGTAAGATTGAGTAAAATTACCAGTAGCTGTATCATACCACTGGCATCATGGTAGAAATTATAGTGCCAGATTGATCCAGCACCATAAACAGGCTGGTACTATGTGGCACTATACAATGGAACAAGTCTAATATCTCAAAGGGCTCATTTAGCTTCAAATGCTCCTCACACAACTTGGTCATCAGTATAGAGATATTGTTGAAAGCTTTTGCTCCAACAGATACCCTCTTTTCTGAGCATTTCCGCTTTTGTCAAATTTTTTTATCAAATATATTAGATATGGTTGCACCTGATTGATACTGAGTGCAGTACTGCATAGCTTTGCAATATTTGCCGGACTGCCTTAGCTTACTCAGACAGGGTATTACCAGAGTGTATCTGGAGTGTGAACAATGTTTTCCCTCAATGGTGGTGGATTCCTGACAATTTGGACACATTGCAATGGTAGCATTTTGGATGTGAATGCCATGCAACTGTTAGCACATGTGGAATCAGGACAGTCTCTTGATCATATGTTGCCAGCCACAGGATGGTTGTCCTCTTGTACCATGTACATGGTAAGTTGCATCCTGGAATGATTTTGGCAAGAAGCAGTAATATATCCTCAAAGCCCCAATTACTGATATTAGTAAAAATGTGCCACATCTCTAGCACAGCATTACATCATTCTCCAATAGATGGATTACTGGGCTCACTTGGCTCCATAAAGTATCCTTGGCACTTGATTCAACAGGTGCTGTATCATTACATATTGGGATTTGACTGGGCTCATGTGTGGTACTGTTGCTAGGGGAGATAGGCTCACAATCCACTGGTGAACCTCTTCAACTGGCTGGTAAGATAATGTTGGTACAGTAGTGACCATTGAATGGTCAAATATGACCTGTGTGGCAAAACACTGGCCATGATCCTTGTATTACTTCCTATGCTGTCTGCATGCGTCATGACTGAGAGGCTTGCTACAATAGCCACATGGTCTTTTTTCTCTTCTGTTAGGGCATTGAATCAGAGTAGTCTTTTCCATGGAGCAAACAGTTGGACATGCAATAGCATAACGTTAATATATTGCTTTCTGGCCAATACTCATGTGAATTTGAGACTGTGATGTATTTGAGACATTACACCTACATGAATCTAAGATTCAATGATGACCTACCATAGTAAGCATTATAAATAAAGTTGTGGCACCACATACACATGTATATGTAACAGTATTTCCCCTTTGGTTTTTACTCACTTCCATGTATATGTTGCCAAAAAATAAAGCAAAGTCATCTGGTTCCCAACCAAACCCCACCTCTGATAGCAGCAGAAGACCAGCTGGACAACAGCTTGCTACAACATTCAGAGCAACAAGCATGGTGACATCCAAGAAAAGCCATGTTAAAAGTGTGCCCATTGAAGGTTATAATATGGACTCCTTAGGCTCTCAGTCAGGTAGGCAATTGAAAGCCTCTGCAGAGCCACAAGCTGACCATCATGCTCAGGCAGATGAGAATGTAGCAAATGCAGTACCCTCAGTTGACAACTATCAAGTAGCAGTCATAACATTACTACCACCTATGTTAGGAAGTATACTTTCAGCTTATACCACTGTACTAATGAAGTAATTAGGTGCAGTGGTGGAAAGGATAGATGCAAAGGCCCATAAAATCAGGAAATATTCCAGAAACAAAATGAGTTGATAATAAATGTAGAGCAATCAATATCCCTGGTGAAAAACGCAGTATCTTTGCTGCAAACAAGGGACTCAAGTAGCTCAATGTCACAGACAAGAATTGAGCCCTTTCCCAATGTAGCAGCAGAGGAACATTGTATGGTCTTTGAGGTGCAGCAACAGTGCCCAAAGTGAAAACCCATAGAAAAATCTAATACAGTGTGAGAGGGAGACAATGTGGTGTTAATACTAAAGCCTAAATATCAAACAACATTGAAGATCTGTGAAGACATTGAGTGCAATATTGAAGAGTGTGCTAGTATTCAAGAGGCTGTAAGAAGTCTAGTACACCACCTCCTTAAGGTAAGCATACCATGGGACCATCCAGAACTCAAGTCTAAGGAGAATGTACTTGACCTGTTCCATGAGCATTATCCTGTATTCAAATAGGCAAATAGATTCTGGGCCAGCAATGGTATGCTAAGAGAGTATCATAAGGAAAGCAGAAACTATCAAAGGCAGAAGTACAAGGGTGCCATGGCTAAAAGCTAGCAGCTTCCTCAAGTGCCTGTTAGAAGAAGGGCCAAAAGTGCCAGACAAGCATCAAAGAGATGTCAGCTAGCTGGAAGAGTGCCAATTAGGGAAAGCAGGCAGACATGCATGCACCAGCACAATGTTTCAAAGGAAAGAGTGTAGTACCACTCAAGAGGCACTCAGCCATAATGGCATTGAAGGACCTGGCAGTGATAAAAACCAGCAGTGTTTACAGGAGCCTGTCACAACCATGGATGAGAGCTTGAAATAAGCAGAAAAGAAATGTCAGTTTGCCAGGAGAGTGCCAGCAAGGGACAAGCAGGTCAAAGCAGATATGGCAGAGCAGAATTTATCAAGGAGAAAACATAGTTCATTACAAGAAGCACTCAGACAAAGTAGCAGTGAGAGGCTCAGCAGTGATAAAGGAAAAGGTAAAGGGAAAAATGTCTACCCCAGCCTGAGACAGGAAGACATGCAAAAAAACTGCAGTTCTTGACAATTAACACCACAAACCTGGAACAGACTGAATTGCATCATAGTCAAGAAGAGTTACCAACGAGAAAACAGCTGTATTCACAAGAGTTGCAAGTGCCGCCAGTTGAGCTACACTCCAGCAAGCTAGATGAGTTTGCAGAAAAAGGCATCTATCATGGCTTCCATATTTTCCATTGTTGACAGAGTGGAGATCCTACTGACAGACAAGGCTGCAACATCAAGAACTCAAAAACTACCACAATGCCTTGAGTGGAATTTTAAACATTAATAGGCATACCCAGAGGTTGCAACACTTCTTAAAAAGCAGTGCTGAAGAAAATGAAACTTGAATAATGCAAGGACTTGTTACAAAGACTGGCAGATGAGGTGCTAGACCTTGCAGTGCCAGCTGAACAGCAGGATGTGTGGGAAGTGGTGAACTAATAGTGGCATAAAGCCGTTGTGTTCCTGCCAAAGTTGTAGAACCAGAGTATTACAGCAGAAATACACATTGAGTGGGGGACTTAAATGGAGCTACTTGCTGAGTGTGGGGTTGGGCTTAATGTTAGTGTAGGGTATAGGGACTTGTCTAGGTCAATACAATTGGCAATTGAGGAACAACTGAAGTTTCAATGGAAATAAATCAATATGTACACATGAAAAGTAAGAGATACGGATGAGTCCCAAAGTAAGGAGCATGAGAAAGAGGCAATAGCCAATGAATGTACACAAATGTAGGAGGTGTTTGAGTGTCTGGGATCAGAAAGTGAGCAAGCTGGCAGGAAATTAATCAAAAACCACTTATATATTGTTGTGATGAAAATATTTGACCAAGTTTTTTGTGAAATCTGGGGTGCAATTATTTTTCAACAGTCTCTAGACAGTTTCCTAAAGTGATCAGTACCTCTTAGTCATGGGACTTTAACTTTGTGATGGCCTTTTGATGGGATTATTACCTTAATTTTTCCTAGGGGTAGGGTTATGATCAAAGATTTTGAACAGGTTTTTTGTGAGATCTGAGGGGCAAACTTGTTGGTCAGCTTTTTCATGGTATCCTTGCAGCATTGATACTTCTTAGTTAAGAGATATAAGTCATGTGACAATCTCTTGACTGGAATATTAAGATTTCTCCTATGAAATTTTGTTGATGCTCTCTGCTTATAATGCAGCAGATAGCCTAGCACAATAATGACAATGTCATTTCTGTTTTCTGTTGTGGTGTTCAATTCAAAGAGCCATATCAAATGAGGCAATGAGCTTACTACACAACAAAATAGCTTAGTCAATGCAAAGTCACAGTGAAATGCCTGCAATTGTGCATTGCTACCAAATCAGAAAATCATCCAAGACTATCAGGATACTTTCATAATATATGATGAGTTCCAGGTTTGTACAAAACTTGGAACTCTAATATTTAGAGATCAGCTATTTGGCTCCAGGGCTACTTTATTTCCTGAAATGTCTTGTACAAACTAGCTATCCTACCATTGTTGGTAATTAGCTGAGTAGTAAGCAGGCTGAACATTACAAATGAAAAGATGAAGGAAATGCCCAAGCTCTATGCCACATTAATGCACTACATTACAGCTAAGCATTAGTAGCTACTTGTGCCAGCTCACAGGGCTCAGATAATCAGTTGTCTCCTATGTTTGTGTACATTGGCTAGCAAATGCCTCTTTTTGACACCCTAATCATATATGCCCCATCCATACTTGTACACTTCATGCATTGAAATGGGGTTATTTTAGCTGGAACTTTGTCTGTTATTCATTTATAGGCTGTACTGATATACATCAGACCCTATACTCAACTCTAATATAATGCTAAACCTTAAACTTAAGAAGTAACCTCATTATCCCTATGAAAAATAATTTGGTCGTGCAGGTGGATCCAAACCAGATCAGCCATCAGGATCCCATTTGGAGACCATCATTGTAACAGCAGCTTTGAATTAGTGACCCTCTTAACAATTTTGTGATTGGATCACAACAGCATTTGGCTGATTTTACTGCAAAACAGTGTAGAAAAACTTGACAGGGTTTGATTGGTTCTGTAGCAATAATTGCATGGCATTGCTGGGGTCCTAATGCACTCTGCAATTATCTTAAGTGGATCTAACTGGCCAGTACATCCAGTTGTCTTATATGGCAAAAAACTTGACAGTGTTTTGACAGCCTCATTGTAAGTCTTTATTGGCATTATTACAGCAGTATTGCAGCCTACAGCTAGTTCTATACAATGCTACCATACCAATATACCTAATGGTATTTCCATTTTCTACCCCCTTGTGCAATTCATATATTCTACTGTAGAATCACCCCTCTTAATTTGCCTACCCTCTACCACCTTGGGTATTCCACATGTAGTTTGAATCAAAAAATACTATGGCCTCCTGGTTACTAACCTCTACAAATGTTTACACCTGTTGCAATTGACATACATCTATCACCTCAACTTTAGGGCTTTTTAGTCTGATACTTGCAAGGTTGCCATATACCTTGTACTGCTGGTAACATGTCATCTTGCAAGCATATGCTTGGTTGCCACTACTTCTGCCATGAATAACTCCTGGATATCTGCAAAGAACCTTTTGGAATTGTGCTAATATATTCCTTCTCCCTGCTGGATTTAATCACCCTTATAGGTGCACTCTGGCTCTTATTTGGGTGAATTCCATATTGAATGGTGTAGAAGTTGGCTTGCAACCAAGTGAAACCCAGCATACTTTGGTGGAGCTTTCCTAATAAAGATTAGCTGATTGTAGCTCCCATCCCAACTTTGCATTACTTGACTAATTACCCACACATTGGGATTGCTTAGCTTCTTAGTTCTATAGGCACAGGTGTCTCCATGTGCACATCTGTCCTCAGTATTTTCCAACTCTTCCCGCCTGTCCTCCATATGCCAACTCATCACATCCATTACAGAATTGAAGGTAATATTCTTGATGAGATTGGGAACTGCAGTACCTGCAACTTGACCAGTCTTCCTATCTCCCCACATATCTGCTCCATAGAAAACTCCCAAAAGGTGAAGCAAGGCCCAATATACTTCACATACCAAGCAAGATGGAGTTGAGAATGAATATAGTGGCAGCAGAGATCAATGCATTCAGCTTTATGTTGGTAGTATAGCTGCTCAATTCCCATTACAAACTCCTTGCATAACAGCTGTAGATGTGTCAAGTTGGCATTGGTGATCCACTTCTGGATAAATATTCCTGCAATGTCCGCTTATGACTCCCAATGCTTCCAATGTACTCTTGGTAGGAATGGCTTTAGAACGCCACTTAATTAAATACATATCCAGCTCATCCAGTCTTTGCATTAGTATTGTTGCATATGTGTATGAATATTAATTGGTGCCTGTGAGATGTACCTAGGGTAGTGGATATTCTATAATATCTTGCCAATTCTTTCAAATTTCTCCGGTATCTTGAGGGGCTCATTTAGCTTGAACTGCCCCATGTACAACTTAGTCATCAGTATAGGAATTTTGTCAAAAAGCAAATGCATTGCTCCCAGTGGAAAGCTTTTGCTCCAACAGATTCCCTCTGTCTTAAGTATCTCTGGTTTCCAATTGATCCCATATTTCAGCCAATGGCTTGTAGCTTGCCAACTTTGGTGCAGCTGCATGCTGCTTTCTGTACATTCTCTCTAAGAAAAGATGATGTTCTTAGTGTTGGTGTTTGGGAAATAATAATGTATTTGAGTTATGGAGTGAATCCCCTGGATCTCACACATTTGACAGTAATACTGTCCATTGTGCCCAGAAAAACCTGCTATCTTGCTGATGGCTGGGGTATCTCCAATGCAGATGTTAATATGCGCTTTTGCATGACAGTCATCTACTTTTATCCTGCTAGAAAGCATACAAAACTTATCCAGCAATGGATACAGGTAGCTATCCAGGTTGGACAGTGATTTAAGCCCAGATACCTGTGAGACTGCAATCAAATTTTGGCACTGATAATGTAAGATGGGTGGCAGATTCAGGTTGATTTGAAATAGTGGCCAGCAGGATTTGATGGTAGAGTACTTGTTGAATGAGAATCTGTTAAGTGCTTAAGCAAAGGCATGGTCGTATATACCTTCAAAGTAGCCCTTGCTTTGTAGCTGTTTGCAATGTTTGCCATCAAATATATTGGATATGTTTGTGCTTGATTGATACTGAGTGCAGTACCTTATATCTTTGCAATATTTGTTGGACTGCATCAGCTTCTTTAAATGGGGTATAGCTGGAATATATCTGGAGTCTGAACAATGTTTTTCCTCAATGGTGGTTGATTTCTGACAATTTAGACATGTTGCAATGGTAGCATTTCTGGATGTGAATGCCATGCAACTGTTAATACATGCTGGAATCAGGACAGTCTCTGGGTTATATGCTGCCAGACACATGATTATTGCCACTGGTACCATGTACATAGAGAATTGCATCCCAGAATGATCTTGGCAAGAAGTGATAATAAATCCTCAAGGCCCCCCATTACTAGCATTAGTGGAAATGCACCACTTCTCTAGCCAAAGCATTACATCATTCACCAATAGATAGATTACTGGGCTCACTTAGCTCCATAAAGTGTCCTTGAAGTTTGTTTCAACAGGTGTTGTCTCATTTCATATTGGGATTTGACTGGGCTCATATGTGGTACTATTGTTAGGGAAGATAGGCTCACAATCCATCAGTGAGCCTTCTGTGTCAGTGCTATCACTCTGCATGCCATATTCAGAAGGCTGAGGTGAGTCTAAAGGCATCACAAACTCTCCTGACTTAGTTTTTGTAATGTCACAAAGATGGCCAGGTACCAATATAGATGTATCAGCTGGCTGGCAAGATATGTTGGTACAGTAGTGACTGATGAATGGTCAAATATGACTTGGGTGGTAAAGCACTGATTGTGATTCTTGTAATACATCCTATGCTGTTTGCGTGCTTCATGGCTGAGATGCTGGCTACAATAGCCACATGTGTGATCTGCAGATAATAAGATCAATTGGATGCAATATTTAGCTACCAGTTGGCAGGATCACTCTTGGACAATTTTGCACTATGTAAGACAGTATTGCACACTATGCCACAATCTGGCACAATGAGGTTGGCACAGATGATTGTGCCAACTCATAATGATTGCATCACACGCACAATTGGATACCGCTATTATGGTAGGTAAAATCTAGTATTTGGATATATTTCTTTAACTTAAATGGAAATAAATGCATATCACGCTATACACTACACTCATACTTACTATTTAGGCTGCCATCACTCTAATTGGATGGTATCCTATTGGTTAATTGGTCCAAAAGTATTCTGAAGCTGTTAGCCCTCAATTAACTCTTTGACCAATACACAAGCTACCTGATTTGCCATCAAATATCCCATTTTGCCCATTCAGCAAGTAAATTCCTGATCCTAGTGGTTGGACAAGGTGTCATAGCTTGCACATGTCCAATCAAGTTGGTGCAAAACAGACCAAATGGCTGCACTGGTGTTACAGATGATGTATATATATGCAGGGATTTGAGCAGCTATACTACAAACATAAAGCTGAATGCATATATCTCTGCTGCTACTGTATCCATACTCTACTCCATTTTGCATAGTGTGTGGAGAATATTGGGCCTTGCTTCATCTTTGGGAGTTTCCAATGGAGCAGATGTGTGTGGAGATAGGAAGACAAGTCAAGTTGCAGGTACTACCACATCCCAATCTCATCAAGAATATTACCTTCAAGTCCATCATGGATGCAATCAGTTGGCACATGGAGGACAGCCAGAATGAGTTGGAAAATACTGAGGGCAAATGTGCACATGGAGACACCTATGCCTATGGCGTTAAGAAGCTAAGCAGCCCCAATGCGTGGGTAATCAGTTAAGTAATGAAAAGTTTGGTTGGTTGCAACAAGCAACTAATTTTTATCAGGAAAACTCTACCAAGATATGCCAAATTTCTCATGGTCACAAGCCAACTTCTACACCATTCAATACAGAATTCACAAAAGCTAAAGCCAGAGCGCACTTATCAGGGGGACTAGAATCCAGCAGGGAGAACAAATATATTGGCCAAATACCAAGAAGCTCTTTGCGGATATTCAGGAGGTATTTATGGCAGAAGTGGCAACAACCAAGCATATGTTTGCAATATGTTTATGTTACCACCAGTACAGGGTATATGGCAACTTTGAAAGTATTACACTAAAAAGATGTAAAGTTGAGGTGATAGAAGTATGTCAAATGTGGCAGATGTGCATATTTGTAGAGGTTAGTAGGCAGGAGGCCATAGTTTTATTTGATTCAAACTACGTGTGGAACACCCAATGTAGTAGTGGGTAAGCAAATAAAGAGGGGTGATTCTACAGTGGAATATATGAATTGCATAAGGGGAGGTAGAAAAAGGAAATATCATTTGGTAAATTAGTAAGGTAGCAATATACAGAACCAGCAGTAGGCCAACATACTGCCAATATAATGCCATCAGAGTCTTGCTGTGAGGCCATTGAAATATTGTTAAGCCTCTTGCCATATAGGGCAATTGGATGTCCTGGCCAACTGGATCCACTTAAAGTAGCTATAGAGTGCTAAAAGACTGTAACAATACCATGTAAATATTGTCACAGCACCAATAAAATATTGTTAAGTTTTTTCCCTTTATTTGGTTGTAAAATTAGGTTTTGTATACATTTTTGCTTAACAATATCATACCATCTTTAATAAAAGTAGGAAAATGTTTTTTTGTAATAATATAAAAATTCTACCAGATTACTAAACTTCTCATTTAAAATCTCTGGAGTAAAATTATATAGGGACCAAATTATTTTTCATATGGTTACTATGGTGGGTCATCACTGAATCTTGCATTCTTGTTGGTGCAATGTCTCAAATACAAGATTGTCTTAAATTCTCATGAGTATTGACTGAGAAGTGATCTACTAGCATCACATTGTTGAGTGTCAAGCTGCTTTTCCTGTGCACAAGAGGTTGAGGGAATATACTTCAACAGTCACACACATTATTATTATCCAGACACCACTACTATTCATATAATCTTCCCACAAGGGAATGTTCAGGCTATATGCTGTTGGCCAGAATATGAAATTAATCAACAACCAAAGATACCAAATATAGAGAGAATCTGCTGGAGCTAAAGATTTCCACTGGGAGCAATGCATTTGCTCTTCAATAGTATCACTATGATAATGATCAGGTTGTGTATGGGTCATTCAAAGCTAAATGAGCCCTTGGAGATACCAGAAATATGTGACAGAACTGGCAAAATATAACAGAGCATATGCTACACAAGGAATCTCTCATAAGCTTAAACCAGTATTTATATGCATGTGCAATAAAATAAGTGCAAGGACTGGATGGACTAGATATGTATTTTTCAAATGGCCTTCTGAGGCAATTTTGACCCCAAGTACATTGGAAGTAATGGGAGTCATGTGCAGATATTGCAGGCTGTAGCATATGTGTAAAGCTGAACATGCATATCTCTGCCACCACTGCATCTATCCTGTACTTCATGTTGCTTGGTGTTTGGAGAATATTGTGGCTTGCTTCATCTTTTGGAAGTTTCCTATGGAGCAGATATGCAGAGTGATGGGAAGACAAGTCAAGTAGCAAGTACTACCATATTACAATTGCATCAAGAATATTACCTTCAGGTCTGTCATGAATGTGATGGGTTGGCTCATGAAGGACAGCCAAGAGGAGTTGGAAAATACTGAGGACAGATGTGCACATGGGGATGTCTATGCCATTAGCACTAAGAGCTAAGCAGCCTCAATGCATGGGTGATCAGTTAAGTAATGCAAAGTTTGGTTGGATGCAACAAGCAACCAATTCAGACTAGGACAACTTTACTAAAGTATGCTGGGTTGCCCCTTGGTACAAATCAATTTCTACACCATTCAATATATAACTCTTTCAAGCAAGAACCAAAGCATATCTATGAGGGGGACCAGGATCAACAGAGAGAAAGAATACATTCTCAAGTACCAAAAAGTATTATGCAGATTTTCAAGAGGGATGCATGGCAACATTGATGGCAAGCAGGCATATGTTTGCAAGATACATATGTTACCAGCAATATAAAATATGTGGTGACCTTTTGGGTTTAGGTGCTAGAAGTATGCCAACTGCAGCAGGTGTGCACATGTGTAGTGGTTGGTAAGCAGGTGGCCATAGTCTCTTCATTCAAACTGTATATGGAATACAAACAGTAGTAGTTGGTAAGCAAGCTAATTTGGGTGACCTTACAATGAAATACATGAATGTTGCAAGGATGTGGTAAGAGTCTTGGAGGTATCAGAGGTGATTTTGGGGATGAGCTGATTATGTGGTTCTCACTGAATGATCTATTGAATGTAACAGTGATACTTTTACTTTTACATGATCTTGGCATAACAAGCACATAGAGTAGGCTTAGGATGGTTTCAGAATATGCAATTAATGTTTGGGGCTGTTTGGACAGCTTTGAGAATTTTCTTATTATGGGTACCTGATAATCTGTTAAAATATTCTTGTAAATTCCTAACAAGGAACTAGGCCGGTATTCTCAAATATTTGTAAGCTGTGATCCAAGTGACTAAGTTTGGTGAGTATTTAGGTGGAAAATCAGATTTTTAAAGCAAAGGGGAGGTAGCAAAATCAATTACCATTTGGTAAATTGGTACAGTAACTGTTATGAATAGACACAAGGCAGGAGGAAAAGCTAGGCATGGCAGGAAAGGACTTAGGTGTGGACCATCAAGGCAAGGCAGGATTCAAGGCAAGGCTGTTTATTCAAGACCTGTGTTTATCAGACTCAGGAGTACTTAAGGGGGGATAGGACTATATATACTTTTTGGTTATACTGATGCCAAGAGATATTGGCTAATACTAATGGGGTTGTGGGGTGAGGTGCAGCAATGTGCTGGGGATAATAATATAGAAGGCAAGGCACTGAGACAGGATGGGGAAATGAATTGGGTCACCTGATCATGTGACTAAATCATGTGACCTGGTATTTCTATATATGATACTGGACTATGAAAAATACAATGGGAAGCTTCCATGGAATGATCCATTGTATAACAATGGTTTGGAATGGTCAGGAACTTTCTGGAAGGTGGTAGAAGGTTCCAGAAGGAATCTTTTAGAAATTGAGCTAGGAAGCTGAAACTTGGCATTGGTGTTCATGGTTGTCATGTGATCATGACAGTAACAATACATAGTACTAGCTGTAGGCTAACACATTGCTGTTATATTACCTACAGATGTCTACATCAAGTCCATTGAACCACCATTGAGTTTTTTTTTATATATGGCATTTGCAAGTACTGGCAGGTAGGGTATGCTCTTATAGGTGTAGGCTGCAATAAGACTCTTGGAATGTCATCAAAATCCCACTAGAGAACCACCCAAACACCATCAAGTTTACTTACCTATATAGCATTAGAGTCTGCAAAACACCATCACAATCCTGTCATAACATTGTGAAGAAGGTCAATAATTCCTAGCTGCTGACATTGTGACAGTCTGATTGCAGGACAGATTGTAACCTCTTGCTGGACCAATCTATTTCTCACTGGGGAACTGCTGTTACAATGCCAACAGATGTCCACATAAGAGCCATTGAAATACCTTTAAGCTCCTTCTCATATCTGGCAGTTGCATTTACTGGCTGGTTGGTTCCAGTTGAATAAGTGTAGGCCACAATAATACCATTAGGATACCAATCAAATCCTATCAAAGGACTGCCAAAACATTGTCAAGTTTATTTATCAATAAAATCAGGTTGTAAAGAGGGTAAGTGTCTTGAAGCTGTCAGCGTTATGACTTCCTCATTGCAGGATCTTGGTGGCTGATCCCAATTGGATCCACCTACAGGACTAAATTACTTTTCTTAGCAAGTATTGCAGCCCAATAAGTTTTAATAATCAAATAGATGTCAAGCCACATTTCTCAATAGTGAGCTTGCTAAGAATTTGTATATGGACCAGCTTGACATGTTTGGTGACCAAGTTAGACCCCAATTTGGTATGCAAGCTTCAAAAATCTCTATATGGGCTCAAACAAGCACTATGAGCCTGGAATTATTATGAACAGACACAAGGCAGCAGAGTAGTGCTAGGTAAGGCAGGAGAAGGAAAATATTTAGGTGTGGATCAGCCAGGTGAGGCTAGCTTATTCAAGACCTATGCTTGTTGGACTGAGGAATATGTCTGGGCAAATGAGACTATATACTTTTTGGCAATATTTATGCCAAAAGATATTTGCTAATACTGATGGAGATCTGGGCATTGTAGGTGTGCTGCAAAGGAGGTATATTAGAGAGCAGACCAGAATACCACATTAGGATATGCAGTGGCAAGAAGATCACATGACTTGGCCATGTGGCGTGAGATTACCATGCATGTTATGAAGCTACACAAACTCAAATGATAGGCTCCCATAGAATGATATGTTGTGTAACATTGACTTGAAGCTTCCAAGAAGCTGCTGCAATCCAATATAGCATTCTAAAATGAACTGGGATATCTTCACCAACCTGATCTGGCTTGTTCATCAGAGGTCAGGGATGTCATGTGATCATTTAAGGAGTTGCACAATCCATACCTGTCTGGAATCCTTGAGTTTCCACACCCACATTGCTCACCATACTGTCCACTGTCAGCCAGATGGAGCAAATTCAGCCCTTTTAGCTCCATGTGTGGTTACCTTAATATAGTACAACAACCAAAAAACACCTGA